>JAKUAJ010000011.1:0-110651 GCA_030562865.1 Kodamaea lidongshanica (nom. inval.) | reverse complement strand
GCTCATTGAGGGCACCTGATGAAACTTGTGTACATCTCTCGCTACGCTCGAGATGTTTGCTTGAGATGTTTGCTTGAGATGTTTGCTTGAGATGTTTCTTGGTAAAGGTGCTTTTCTCTACGCTAATGAGTTACGCAATTCCCACTTGAAGATTCAGGATAAATGACATCAGAGATACAGAGGAATCTATATGAAATTTTCAATACCATTCGGATTCAAAAAACATCTATACCAATCTCTCCTCTCATATACTCCAAGAAGTCTAGATCCAGTTATATGAAACCTACACATAACCTGACACTCAGTCATTCAATTCGCTACTCACTCACTCATTCAGACAAAAAATCACTATTCAGTCACTCACAAATTCGGTACTCTGGCACTTAGTCGCTTCGCTACTCTGGCACTCACTCACTCACAAATTCGCTACTCTGGCACTTAGTCGCTTCGCTACTCTCGCACTCACTCACTCACTCACTCACTCACTCACTCACTCACTCACTCACTCACTCACTCACTCACTCACTCACTCACTCACTCACTCACTCACTCACTCACTCACTCACTCACTCACTCACTCACTCACTCACTCACTCACTCACTCACTCGCTTCGCTCGTTCGCTCGTTCGCTCGTTCGCTCGTTCGCTCGCTCTTTCGTTCGAGAATTTTGAGAATCGAACAGCTCACAGTTAAATTTTAGGGAAATTATCGTAAGAGAGGGTTGATTTGTTGATGAATTTCGAGTACTTGACAGAAGAGCAGAAGCAACAGCTTTATGCTCAGCATATGCAGCAACAGCAACAGCAGCAGCAACAACAAAATCATCAACAAAACCTTCAACAACAACAAAACCTTCAACAACAACAACAGCAAAACCTTCAGCAAACCCATCAACAAAACCTTCAACCATATCACCAAGTCACTATGCAATACCAAAATAACGAACACGAAGTCAGCTATATGGAAGATGACACTATGGATTCCCTGCAGTTTGATAATCAAATCAATGCCCCACCTGTTGTTCAACACACATTTTACGATTCATCACCCAAATTCAATAACGGGCAGTTTTCAGGAGACCGAGTGGACTACGAAGGTCACCAACAACAAGTTTCATTTGACAACCGCGCCAATCCAAACGCCAAGTTCACCTCGATAGACTCGTTGAACTTTAAGCCTCCAACCAACTTTACTCAGTTGGGTAATGGAAGTAGTACAAACTTGTCTGAAATCAGTAATTCCAATAACTCGTTAACAAATTCATTGTTATCGAACCATAGTAATGCAAATATCTTGAATGCAGCTCCACAACTGCCTGCTCAACAAAACTATCAGTTTGATCATGATTTAAGGGTACAAGCTGAGCAACAAGCGATTTATCAAGTACAACAAGCACAAGCGGAAGCGGAGGCTCAATTACAAGCCCAAGCACAAGCGGAAGCGCAGGCGCAATTACAAGCCCAAGCACAAGCACAAGCCCAAGCCCAAGCTCAAGCACAAGCTCAAGCACAAGCTCAAGCTCAAGCACAAGCACAAGCACAAGCACAAGCACAAGCTCAAGCACAAGCACAAGCACAAGCACAAGCACAAGCACAAGCTCAAGCACAAGCTCAAGCACAATCAGCAAAAATAGAAAATACATACAACCAAAGACCACAAACTCCATTGGCTACAGGACACGGTGGAACCAAAGAATTACAAGACATCACAGCCAACAACACACTTGCAAACACTGGATCAGCCCAAAGACAAAGACAAAGACTACAGCAAGAAGGAGCAACCAAGTCCAAATACGTATACTTTACCAGACAACCCAACTTTTTAAGCAAAAGCGCCCAAGATAAAGCAGCACTGATTAAATTAAAGCTTGAAAACTATTATCAAATGTCAGTTACATTTGCAATTGAACGTAATCAAAGAAGAGTCGATTTAGAGCACAGACTAATGACGGAAGATGCGTCAGCGCTGGAAGAACGTAAGAATAGACAACTACAAAGTTTAGGTAAAAAGGAGTCACTGTTCTTAAGATTAAGAAGAACCAAGATGGCATTAGAAGACTTCAATACAGTGAAGGTGATTGGTAAAGGAGCCTTTGGGGAGGTTAGATTGGTTCAAAAACGAGACACGGGTAAGATTTATGCCATGAAGACATTACTAAAGCTGGAGATGTATAAGAAAGATCAACTTGCACATGTTAAAGCCGAAAGAGATGTTTTGGCGGGTAGTGACTCACCATGGGTTGTGTCGTTATATTATTCATTTCAAGACACTCAATACTTGTACTTGATTATGGAATTTCTTCCTGGAGGAGATTTAATGACCATGTTAATTAGATGGCAAATCTTCACTGAAGATATCACCAGATTTTATATGGCTGAATGTGTATTGGCAATTGAAGCCGTTCATAAACTAGGATTCATTCATCGTGATATTAAGCCTGATAACATTTTGATTGATATTCGTGGTCATATTAAATTATCTGATTTTGGATTAAGTACTGGATTTCATAAAACTCATGATCTGAATTATTATAAGAAATTATTAGAAAAGGAAGGAAGTAATGGTAATCACTTACAACCAAATCAATTGACTAGTGGGAACCCACCACCTGGACGAAACTCTATGATGGTTGATGCTATTAACTTAACAATGTCTAATAGACAACAAATGCAAACATGGAGAAAAAGTCGTAGATTAATGGCATACTCAACAGTTGGTACACCAGATTATATTGCCCCTGAAATATTTATACATAAAGGATATGGACAAGAATGTGATTGGTGGTCACTTGGAGCTATCATGTTTGAATGTTTGGTTGGTTGGCCACCATTTTGTTCTGAAACTCCTCATGAAACATACCGCAAGATTTTAAATTGGCAAGAAACTTTACAAATCCCAGAAGATATTCACTTGTCAGCTGAACTGGAAGATTTAATCCGCAAGTTATTAACAAACAGTGATAATCGTTTAGGAAGATATGGTGGTGCTGATGAAATCAAAAAGCATCCATTTTTTAGAGGAGTTGATTGGGATACTATTCGTCGTGTTGATGCTCCATTTATTCCAAAGTTGAGTTCAATCACTGATACAAGATTTTTCCCAACTGATGAATTGGAAAATGTTCCTGAACTGCCAGCCATGAGTAAAGCCATGGAACAACGTGAGATTGATCAAAAGGGAGGAAAGAAGAATGTAAAGGAGGATTTACCATTTATTGGATATACTTATTCGAGGTTTGATTATCTTACCCGGAAGAATGCATTGTGATGGAGATGGTGAGAATATATGGTTAATGGATGGAAATGTGATGGTGAGATGGAAATGTGTGAGATGGAAATGTGATGGTGAGATGGTCAATGTGAATGATCAATGTGAATGGTTAATACGAATGATCAATGTGAATGGTCAATATGAATGATCAATGTGAATGGTCAATATAACTTGTGATCACCGTGATTGATCAATATAAATTGTGATCATTCTGTATAGTCGATCATTATTACGAATCAATAAGGTACAAAAACAACAATGTTTTTGTCTATTGATTACAAAGTGATTTATCGGTTAGAATTTATATATTGTATATTGAATTTTGTTAGTGGTACATACGTGCCGAGAAGTTAATGAGCAATAAAAGTTGATACTCCCAATAAAAGTCTGACAGTAAATGTCTGACAATCTCACTCTGACACTATCAGTAAATGTCTGACACTCACTCTGACACCCCCAGTCTGACACTTCACCACCCAATTTCTTTGTAATCACAATCATACATGTAATTACATCTTTCAAGTCCGTGCTTATTAATCACAAAACAACACTTAATGCCGAAGAGCCAGGGATTGAAACCTCGGTGACCCAACATAAGAGCACCCCCTCCCAAAAAAGGAAGCTTGGGGAAACACCATAACCAAAGATCTAAAGATTGCTGTTCAAGAAAATCACACTAGCAATCGGAAGTTGTTAAAGCCTCATTACCGGGTGAGAAAAAAAAAAATATTATTCACTGGTGAGACAAGTCCCAATTAGTCATTAAGGCCGCGGGTTTGCCACTTTAAGAACCTGAAATAGTAACGCGGGTAAATAATATTGAGGTTGCTAGTTGATATATAAGGGAGCGGATATTTGCTCAATTGAAAGTAGATTGAGGAGGATGAAACTAGATAGGGTAGCTTGTTTTTTATTTATTGTGATAGCGGTCAAAGCTGGTATTATTGATCAAAGGCATGAACATGATACAAGTGAACATGATATGTCTAGTGAACATGATATGTCTAGTGAACATGATATGTCTGGAATTGGTGAAAATATACATACCAATGATCCCTCACACTCAATTGATACATTGGAATCAATGAAAACATTGGAACCAGTTCCTCACTCCATGAAACATCAACATGGAGTACCAATTCTTCAAACTCATCTCTCACCAGAGGAACAATTATTCTGGGAAAAGTATGATACACAAAATTTTTTTAATTACCCAGGAGGTGATAAAAGAGCTATTTTAACCCATAGCGTTAGTTTGCTTTTTGCAAGTGTAATTATTTATCCAATTCTTTTAGTTTTAAAGAATTTAAAGTATTGGCGTAGTTATTCACTTGGGTTATTTATTTATACATTGATGATTTTAATAAGTTTATTCAATTTTGCAAAACACTCCAAAACAATACCTGATTTATATCCAAATAATGCTTATACTAAAATGCTTTGGATTTTGTTATTTTCAACTATAATTCAAGTTGTTAGTTTTTCAATTACAATGATTAAAAAAGATCATAAAAGAGAAACTTATATTGCACTTAGTCAACAATCATCATTTGATGAAGAATATTCATTGGATGATGAGAGTAAGCAAGAAACTGGATTAATTGAATATATTAATAATAATGGTGGAATTGTATTCCAGAGATTACATTTTATATCAAGTTTAATATTCAATTTTCTTCATTGGGGAACATTTTTTTATTTAATGATTTTAATTCCAACAGGAACTGCAACCTTACTTCTCTTTGGAAGAGACTATATGTTTTTTAATCTTTTAGCACATTTCATTAAAGGTGGTGTGTTTTATGCTTATGGTCTACTTTCATTAGCAAGATATAGTGGAGCATTTAAAAATAAAGGTTGGAGTTGGAATCATAAATTAATTTTAAAAAATACAAAAAAAGGTTTATATGATAGATTTCAACCAAAAGGTCTTTTAACTATGGAAATGATTGAATGTTCACTCATTTTATTTTATGGTACAACCAATGTATTTTTAGAACATTTATCAAATCCAGGTGGTGAATGGAGTGCAAAAGATTTACAACATGCTTCAATAGCTTTTATTTATATTGGATGTGGACTTTGTGGAGTCATTACTGAGATTCAATTAAACAATTGGAGATTTGAAAAATCATTAAATAAATCTCGAGTTGAAATTAATACTAATGAATTTGAAAATGGTTCTCCTGGATTTTCTCCAAATCCATTCCCAATTTTAACTATTTATTGGACTGGCGTTTTAATGTCAAAACATGAACAAGCTTCTCATATACTGACTGAAATTCATGTACAATGGGGTCTGTTATTTATGATGGCTTGTGCTTTTAGATTTATAACTTATCTTTTACAACTTTTAACTATTGATGGTTATTCATCGAAATTGCAAATGCTTGAACCTGGTCGCCCAATTAGTGAATTGTTGGTTAGTTTTTCTTTGATTTGTGGAGGGGTTGTATTTATGGAATCATGTGACCCGGTGGTGTCGATGATTGAATATTATGGGCTTACTCCGATGTTTACATTGAATGTTACGTTGGGGTTTGTTACGATGTTGATGGGATGGGAGATGTTGGTTTTTGCTTTGAGGGGGTGGTTGGCGAACGAACGAACGAACGAACGAACTCACGAACGAACGAGCGAAGCGAGTGAGTGAGTGAGTGAGTTCGTGAGTGAGTGAGTGAGTGAGTTCGTGAGTGAGTGAGTGAGCAATGCGAAGCTATTTAATGAGAGAGTGAGTCTACGCTTGTTCGCTCGCTCGCTCGCTCGCTCTTTCGTTCGTTCGTGAGCAATGCGAAGCAAATTATTGAGTGAGCGATTCAAAGCTAGTTAATGAGAGAGTGAGTCTACGCTTGTTCGTTCGTGAGCAATGCGAAGCTAATTATTGAGTGAGCAATGCGCAGCTAGTTAATGAGAGTGTGAGTCTACGCTTGTTCGTGAGCAATGCAAAGCTAATTAATGAGGGAGTAGCTAATTGTATAGATTAATTTGATGTTTGTGTACATGACAATTATTAAACTGAAGAGGAGAGCAAAGCTAATTAATGAGTGATTAGCACGAGCGAAGCGAGTGAGTTTGTGAGCGAGCAATGCGAAGCCTTATTAAGTAGTAGATAATTTATTCATCGCCAAAGGCGATGTACGGGCTTATGAGTGAGTGAGCAATGCGAAGCCTTATTAAGTAGTAGATAATTTATTCATCGCCAAAGGCGATGTACGGGCTAATGAGTGAGTGAGTCTACGCTTGTTCGTTCGCTCGCTCGCTCTTTCGTGAGTGAATCTACGCTTGTTCGCTCGCTCGCTCGCTCGCTTGCTCGTTCGTTCGTGAGTAAGTGCTTGTTCGTTCGTTCGTGAGTCTACGCTTGTTCGCTCGCTCGCCCGCTCGCTTGCTCGTTCGTTCGTTCGTGAGTAAGTGCTTGTTCGTTCGTTCGTGAGTCTACGCTTGTTCGCTCGCTCGCCCGCTCGCTTGCTCGTTCGTTCGTTCGTGAGTCTACGCTTGTTCGTTCGTTCGTGAGTCTACTCTTGTTCGTTCGTTCGTGAGTCTACTCTTGTTCGTTCGTTCGTGAGTCTACTCTTGTTCGTTCGTTCGTGAGTCTACTCTTGTTCGTTCGTTCGTGAGTCTACTCTTGTTCGTTCGTTCGTGAGTCTACGCTTGTTCGTTCGTTCGTGAGTCTACGCTTGTTCGTTCGTTCGTGAGTCTACGCTTGTTCGTTCGTTCGTGAGTCTACGCTTGTTCCCTCGCTCGCTCGCTCGCTTGTTCCCTCGCTCGCTCGCTCGCTTGCTCGCCCACTCGCTCGTTCATTCGTAGCTATTCTACACATTTGAATACGATATAACCACTCTCGACAAATTCCACATTTGAACAACATTTTAAGCGAGTTTGTTCACGAGACTTGAGCTCATAATACAAACTGTTAAACTTCGAGCTCATAACAATCCCCAGTTAACAAAAGCTCTAAACCGACTGGTACCTTTAATATCAGCAATACAACTCATGTCTATACCAAAAGAAACAACCCACCGTACACAATCGCTGTGCTTGCTTTGTTCAGCTATCTTGAAATTAGTACCGAAAATGGAAAAGTTAAACCCTGCAAATGAAAACATACTTTTGTGGTGTGTTTGCGATGCCCCTTGGAATAAGCTAAATATAGAAAGGGGACTAGACGGGGTGCACCAGGCACACAGGGTTCGAGTTTCATAGACTACACTGTTGTCGTTAACTTGCTGGGGCCAAAAAAAAAATCTGGGTTTCATACTGATCGGGTGGTGATTAATTTGTACAGCCACGTTCTGTGTCATCGTTGATCCTAAAAATTCCCTGCAATATCGTTCCTGCATCCTGCCACAGAAGCCGAGAATATTTATATGGGACATTGTATCAGCCTCTTTAATTTTTTCACATTTTGTTGTACTTGTTGTTTGTTTTAGCTATTTAATGAGTACACCTACGGTAGCTGCAAGTCCTGCTGATAATGGGCTGGCCATAGCTACGGGTAATCCGTCCAACCCAGGTTCGTTTTCGCTAAGCCTCTCTGGAAGTCTGACTCCCACCACATTTTCATTTGAGAGTTCCACCTTGATACCAACCAGCTTTCCATCTCCGCTGCTTACTTCGTTGCCTCCAGCATCATCTCCTTCCAGTCCCTTGCCACCAACCACCACTTTTCCATCCTCACCAAGTGAGTCACCGAGTTCAATTCCACCAACCACATTTTCACCAAGCACCTTTTCACCAAGCACTTCTCCTCCAAGCACGTTTCCATCAAGCACATTACCTTCGAGTACAATCCCACCAACCACAACCTCGGAAACATCAACCATACCATCTGAAACTTCAACTGCATCATCCACCACCATAACAACATCTTCCACCTCCTCATCATCATCATCATCATCAGAATCACCGACTTCATCCGAAGACCCAACAACATCCGAAACTACCTCAGATGACCAACCGCCAATGACACCAACACCGGACCCAACCTCGTCATCACAAAGTATAACGGGCCGTATCAGCTCATTCACTTCACTGCTGACGTCAGTGATCATCAGACCAGACACCACCATAACATCCGTCATAAGCATCCCCACCTTTGCACAAGTGGATGCTGCCGAAAACTCCAACGCACAAAGAAACTCCAAATTGATTGGGGGACTCGTGGGGTCTATCGGAGGCACCATTGTCATTGGCAGTATACTCTTGTTTTTGCTCTTTATGAAGAGAAGAAAAAACAGGTCATTAACAAACCAATCGCCTGACTTTAACGAGTCTCTTCAACAAAACAAAGATATGAGTGAGATCTTTGGTAATGGAGCAGGAAATGGTGAAAATACCGAAAGTAAAGGAGGCGTTACAGGGTTGGGATTCCTCAAGCTTTTCAGTAAATCCAGTTCAAACAAGAATACCGATACCAGCTCAAGTGAAGTTTACTTGGGGTCCCAACAATTCAACAATAGTGCTGGGAATTTTGGTATTCATGACTTGGAGCGACAAATGAATGTAAGTTCCGGGAAATATTATGGAGCTGCAGGAGGTAATAGCGGAGGACTAGGTAGAAGTGCCAGTGGCTATAGTGGCAACGTGGCTGGATATTCAAATACAACATCAAATCCAAGAGCAAGTCGTGGAGAAAACGATTTTTTTTATCGTGGTGTTACAAATAACAATAACTTAGAATCGGTATTTGGATCTTCAAATAACGGTTCCGGCCACGGAAGTATCCGAAGATCTGGAACAACCGGCGAAAACACCCACACAACAGCTTCACTGGCAAGACATTCTCGGTTGACAACTTATCCCCAACACGCCAATGCCCAAGGCCAATTTGATTTCAATGAGAATACAGAGTACGAACCTTTGCATAAAGAAGCTTCCTTAAGATTCTCCGACGACGACACGGATGGAGAACTGGCATTTAACCCAAGTGACTATGATGAGGACGACGATGGCCGCTTACCGGGTTCATCGGGGCCTATTCATGGATCAAGAACCGCGAGTAGCAATTACACCCATCCTCAAAATAGCATGTTTGACGATGCAAGTAATAACTCAAGATCGCGATTTGCTGAGGTTATCTAAATCACGAACTCACAAACTCACGAACGAGCGAAGCGAGTGAGTGAGTGAGTGTATCTCAATTGCAAGAATGCAAATTAATTAGAATATTTAATCAACACTGTTTATGGAGTAGAAATATGTACGAACGAGCAAACGGGCAAACGAGCAAACGAGCGAAGCGAGTGAGTGAGTGAGTGAGCGATATGCAACTTCATGTAACCTGGTGAGAATCAGTGAGTGAGTGAGCGATATGCATTTTCTAGAGCATGCAATTTCTTGAGCATGCAACTTGGTGAGCATGCAACTTCTTGAGCATGTAACTTCTCTCATGTACCTTGGTGAGATCCAACTTCTTGACACCACAACACTTTCCCATTCATCGCCTTGTTGTATTAAGGTTAAATTTCGTAACTTTTTCGGAACTTTGTATTTAGAGGTTAGTTCCATTAAAAGACAACGGGGGGAAAAGCTCACGAGATGTGCAATCTCGAATCACCACCCGATCGGCAACAGTCTTAACCTCTTGATTATGCTTGGCCAACAAACCTTTAGCTGGGTATAACAAAAATCATTTAGATATGGCTGATTTTCTCAGTCTCTTGGTTATTCGCAGCCATTTGTAGTGCCCAGTGCACTTTTATTTCGAGTAGTGTCGAGTAAACTATAGGTCTATGGAAACTAGTTGATTGTAATGTAGTATTTGATATGAATATACTAGATGATATAATTACGAATTCTATAGAACAATGTCCTGCTTGTTACTATTTTGTTAATCTTCCTTATCTGTGGTAATTAGTACGTCTAATTACTCTGCTCTTTATACTCTTAATTAGTCTATAATTAGTCTGCTTCGTCCTTTGCAAACCTACCCGGAAACGACCCTACAATTCGTTAATCCCCTTTCCGCAAACATGCCTTCGAACTCAACCTCCGGGTATAAGAAATTCTTGTGCATAACGCGTGACTCATGCTTGGTATCCATAACCTTTTCGTAACCAATGAGGTGTTTATCGTCAAGGTTGTCCCTTTACCAGTAGGTGCTTATAAGCATGTTTGTCTCAAGTTGTGGTTTGTGAGTGATTGCTGAGATATTCAGGGTACATTTCGGTAAATAGTGTACATAGTGCACATATGATAGTGTACATATGATTACTTGTTAGTGTACATATTGATTTAACTAGTTTACATGTCGTTGAATTTATAACTAATGGGTTTATGGATGTAGATAGTATCTTGGCTGCAAAATGGCTGATCTCTCATATGCTCGGAACTCACGAACGAACTCACGAACGAACTCACGAACGAACGAATGAACGAATGAACGAATGAACGAACGAACTCACCAACTCACACGCTCACACACACACACACACACACACACTCACTCACAAACTCACTCACACGCACACACACACTCACACACACTCACACTCACTCACACTCACTCACTCACACTCACACTCACACGCACACACTCACACACTCACTCACACTCACTCACACTCACACACACACACACACACACACACGCACTCACTCACTCACACACACACTCACTCACAAACTCATAAGCGTAATAGCATAGTGAGATAATCATTACATAATACATCTGATTTGACTAAACAATTCTTTACTAGATGATTTAAAGTAATACACTTGAACTGTCTCAATTAAACTTTAAAGATTTCAAGCTATCATACAAATTGGCTAGCCAAGTCAGTCTCAAATAATGTCTTTGCTAAATCAAAATCTGAATATAAAAAATAATCACCTTTTAATGTTCTTGTATGCATTCATTATGGCAAAACTCATCTACAAATTAACCAAAAAATAGCCAGTTTGGTGGGCTAGTTTGAGATTGAGTTCGTGAGTGAGTACGAACATCTGAGTGCGAACATCTGAGTGCGTAAGTGAGTGAGTTCGATCGTGAGTGAGTGCGTGCGAGTATGAGTGAGTGTCAGCTTCCACAGGCCAATAGGCTAGAATTTTATTCTTAGACTAATAGCTACTGGGCAGGTTTTATATTCGGTACAGACAATATTCCAAACAAACGAGCGAAGCGAGATTGTTCTCACTCACGAGCTCGCACTTATGAGCATGTACTCACGAGCTCGCACTTATGAGCTCTCACTCACTCACTCACTCACGAGCTCATGTGAGATAATAAATTATTTGAAGCTCAGGGTATGAATATTCCATCGTTCCAATAGTGACGTTCGCATATTCGCAGCCAACGCACAAACGAGCAAGTGAACTAGTGACCTCATATACCAAAGTGATTATGTCAACTTTTTATGCAAAAAAGACCAGGGGATACGATGTGTAGTTTGCCGTCATCTGCAGTGTAAGAATTAGCGGTGTGTCTGTATTTATAAATCTCCAATATATGAGCACAACATAGTGAGTGAGTAGTGAATTCAACACAAGAGCGAGGCGAGTGAGTAGTGAATTCAACACAAGAGCGAAGCGAGTGAGTAGTGAAGTCAACATAAGAGCGAAGCGAGTGAGTAGTGAATTCTTTTAAACAACTACTCTTTATGAACCAATACTAATTCTTATGATATGAATACTATGAATTCACCATTCACTTTTCTTGTGGTCTCTCATGTACATATTGTATTTTAAGATCATTGGGTGATGCAAATCAGGTGTAAATGTTTAAGCTTGTCAGTAAATGCCTGGCAGACCAAATGAAAACGAATACAACTAAGTTAGACTGTTAATGAATGCCTTTTCTATCAATTTAGTCATTAATTGCGATACGGGGTTTTCGTTTTCATTACTCACGAACGAACGGATGAATGAAGGTACGATTGAATGAGGCACGATCGAATGAAGGCACGAACGAATGAACGGATGAATGAAGGCACGATCGATTGAAGGCACGATCGAACGAACGGATGAATGAAGGCACGATCGATTGAAGGCACGATCGAACGAACGGATGAATGTAGGCACGATCGATTGAAGGCACGATCGAACTCACGAACTCATATACTCACTCACTCACTCACTCACGAACTCGCTTCGCTCGTTCGCTCGTGCACAAAAATAAACCACATGAAAACACCACTAATACTACTACTAGTTGTACAAGTTTTCCTGGAGGTGATTAATACTCAGGCAGCCTTAAATGTAAGCTCTTTGTTGAGTGAATTCGTGAAACCATCACCCCTAACTGCAACCCAACAAGAATGCCCAATGTGCCTGTTACTTGAAGGTCAAATGGTTTTTAGCACAAGTTCCACATCTGAAGCAAACTTTATTTCAGCTCCAAACGTTACACCAACTCATATAAATGAAGCCACCAAAGCTGTTGAAATGAATAAGAAGTTGGAGATTGAAGATTTAAATTTACATGATAAAGAACATCAAGATAAATTAAAAGAACATCAAGATAAATTGAATGAACATCAAGTTAAATTACAAGAACATCATGATAAATTAAAAGAGATTCAAAATAGAGAATTACAATCACATAAAAACGATAATCAACATAAAAACGATGATCAACATAAAAACGATGATCAACTGCAAGATATAGAACTTCAAGTTAAACTGGAAATACTTGATTTTCCTATTGAAATACCACAATTTATCAACTTGACTCATCAAAATTCATCAAATCATACAAATCAAACTATTGATGAACTTCATTTCATGTCATTTGAAGAATGGAAAAAGGTCAAAGTGGAAGAAATGAATACTTCAACATCAAATATATCATCACATTCTACACCAGTGATTATATCATCCAATTCAACAAACAATACTCATGAGGCTCACGTTTATAAAGACAAGTTTAATTTCGCATCGGTTAAATGTGCCGCCACAGTGATTGAAACCAACTCAAAAGCTAAAGGAGCTCTGGCAATCTTACACGAGAATAAAGACCTGTACTTACTTAATCAATGTGAAATATCAAATAAGTTTGTTGTTATTGAACTTTGTCAAGATATTCTTGTTGAATCAGTTATTATTGGTAACTTTGAATTTTTTAGTTCAATGTTTAAACAACTTCGAATTAGTGTTAGTGATAAATTCCCAGCTATTGAATGGAAAAATTTAGGTGAATTTCAAGCTGAAAATGTTCGTGATGTTCAAACATTTAAGATTCAAAATCCTTTGATTTGGGCTCGATATTTAAAGTTAGAAGTCTTAAGTCATTATGGTGATGAATTTTATTGTCCAATATCATTGGTTCGTGTTCATGGCAAAACAATGATGGATGAATATAAAGAAGATGAAAAGCAACAACCAGTACCTGTATCCAATATAGATTTAGTTGAACTTGAAAAAATTGAAGAAGAGCAAGCATGTACATTACCTCATTTAAGATTAAATGAATTTTTAAAAGATATTAATGTTTGTGCAGTTGAACCAATTCAATCATCATCTCAAGAAATCCCTCAAACTCAAGAATCAGTTTATAAAAATATGATTAAAAGATTATCTTTACTTGAACTGAATGCAACATTAAGTTTGCTTTATATTGAAGAACAAAGTAAAATGTTATCAGTTGCATTTACTTCATTAGAGAAGAAGCAATCACAAACTTTCGAAAAAGTGATTGGAAACTTTAACTCATCATTAGTTAATCAGTTACTTCATTTTAAATCGTCATATACAAAAATGCATAATGAATATGCTAAACTTTTTCGAATTCAAGAATCAAATCATAAAAAACTTATAAATGAACTGAAGTATACAATTACAAACCTTTCTAATGAAATGTCTTTTCTTAGAAAATTGGCCATTTTCCATACAATAATCATCTCATGTTTATTGGCATACGTTGTATTAACAAGAAATGTCGAGTATTATCTACCCGAAACAAAGAAAAAGAATAGAGTTTTTCAAAAGGGTGGAAGAAAATCAAATTCTCGACCCAATTCAAAAAGGATTTATGAATCCGAATATTTATCCCCAGAAGAGTATGAGTAGTTGTTGTTGTGATATAATAATACAATAATACCAAATAAAGGCAAGCACTATGATGACATGAATAATAGAATGTCAGTTATTGTCAAGTAAATATAATAAATAATTAGCATATAATAGCATTTAATAAATATAAAATTAGCATATAACGTATAATAGCATATAGCGTATAATAGCATGTAGTGTATAATAGCATGTAATAGTATATAGCGTATAATAGTAGCGTATAATGTAATGTCATGTAATAAAACATCATCTGAACAGTCAGCAATATTGAAACGGAAAAGTAACATGAAAATGAATTAATACGATATGAAAGTTCCGTATCATAAAAACATGGGCAACGAGTACAGTACAGTAAGTGCACTCACGAACGAGCGAGCGAACGAACGAAATCAAATGTTCGCACTCACTCACTCACTCACTCACTCACTCACTCACTCACTCACTCACTAACAAACTCGCTTCGCTCGTACCATGTCGCTTTAACCTCGACTTGATATTCTTCTTCACCAATACTTTGCTATTTCTCACCTACTCCTAGAACTGCTTCGATAACCCAAGATCTCTTTCAAGCGTAATTCTCAATATATATTCATTTTATAGATCAATCCATAGGTTTTGCATGGAATACTCTCATATCGTTATTGAATAATTTCCGGCTGCAAACTATCCTCTAATTCTTGGTCATGTTGGATATATTCAAGATACAATACCAAATTTTGCTGCTGAATGTATTTCTCGGTCATGTTGGATACATTCAAGATACAATACCAAATTTCGCGAGACGTACACTATCTTCATATTGAACTAAAATTGATATTCATTATTCACATATATTTCAGAAAGGGAATTCTCACAGCTAATTTAATCATTATGTCATTCAAACGAGCGGAGCGACAAACGAAAGGAGCGACAAACGAGCGGAGCGACAAACGAGCGGAGCGAGTTTGTACGTTTGCTGGTTTGCTCATCGACTCATTAGTTAAACTCGCTTCGCTCGTTTGCACGTTTGCTGGTTTGCTCATCAACTCATTAGTTAAACTCGCTTCGCTCGTTTGCACGTTTGCTGGTTTGCTCATCAACTCATTAGTTAAACTCGCTTCGCTCGTTTGCACGTTTGCTGGTTTGCTCATCAACTCATTAGTTAAACTCGCTTCGCTCGTTTGCACGTTTGCTGGTTTGCTCATCAACTCATTAGTTAAACTCGCTTCGCTCGTTTGCATGTTTGCTGGTTTGCTCATCAACTCATTAGTTAAACTCGCTTCGCTCGTTTGCACGTTTGCTGGTTTGCTCATCAACTCATTAGTTAAACTCGCTTCGCTCGTTTGCTGGCTTGCTCGTTAACTAACAAATTCTTGCAATTTAACGAAAGAACAAACTGGTTGCAAATTGAACCATCATTATCAACCAGAATATAACCAGTAAAAATAATAGGTGGTTAATAGGGGGTTTAATGTATTTGGAACCGTAAGATTAAACCCAACCGTTGAACGAGCGAACAAATGAACGAGCGAAGCGAGTGAGTGCGTGAGTGAGTTTGTAAGAGAAAGTGAGTGAGTGAGTGAGCTCGTTCGTTCGTGCGTACTGAGTTAACGAAAAATATGTTCGTTCTCACTCACTCACTCACCTTGTACGTTCTCACTCACGCAATCACCTTGTACGTTCTCACTCACTCACTCACCTTGTACGTTCTCACTCACTCACTCACCTTGTACGTTCTCACTCACGCAATCACCTTGTACGTTCTCACTCACTCACTTTGTACGTTCTCACTCACGCAATCACCTTGTACGTTCTCACTCACGCAATCACCTTGTACGTTCTCACTCACGCAATCACCTTGTACGTTCTCACTCACTCACTCACTCGCTTCGCTCGTTCGCTCGTTTGCTCGAACGAACGAACTCACAAACTCACAAACTCCCAAACGAACGAACGAACGAACTCGCTTCGCTCGTTCGTTCGTTCTACTTGAATCACTAATATAATTTATTTAATATTTAATTTAAACCCCCCAGAAGGGCATTTTCAAAAAAATCTCACAGTTGTTAAACAACACAGACTGTTAAAACAGTACCAAAGTATATATACAAGAACCTTATTTACATTTAATATTCACGGCGAGAACCTTGGAATTTTCCTGAGAACCTCCTGTTATCATCTCTACTGAAAAATCCATCATCATTTCTAGATTTGTTGAACCCTCTTCTATCTCCACCTCTTTCGAAGCCATCATCTCTTCTTCCACCTCTTCTATCATCATATCTTCTGTCACCATCTCTTCTGTCACCCCCTCTTCTATCTCCACCTCTTGCGTATCCACCTTTTGAGTATCCACCTCTTGAGTATCCACCATTTCTGTCATTTCTTCCACTTCTGTTATCTGAGTAATTTCTTCCAACATAATCAAAGTTATCAGCTTCAGCAACGTAGGCAGCACCACCATCAAGAATAGCTCTGGCCTTACTTGGGTTCACACCAATGTTTGACAAGGTACGTATTGAGATGTTTGGCATAGATCTATCATCACCAATAGCAGTTTGATAAAAGATAATAGCATCTCTAAGTAAACCATCGAATGGGAGTTTGTAAGATGAAGAAACTTGTTTCACATGACCAAGATATGAAGATATCAATTCATCCATAATTTCTGGTTCTGGAGGACATGTTTTGGAAAGAAGTTCAGCATCAGGTTGAATGTTTAAAGATTGTAAGAAATCAGCAGAACTTGTAAATTCTTGAGCAAATTTGATACCTCTCTTTTTCAAAAGAGCTTCTTTATAAGGAGCTTCATGTTGATTCAAGAAAATGAGTGCCTCACCTTTATTTCCAGCTCTGGCGGTTCTACCAACCTTATGAATATAATCAGCAATTTGAGGACTTGGAGCAACTTGAACGACATGAGTAACATCTGAAAAGTCAAGACCTCTAGCAGCAACATCTGTACATACTAACAAACCACTTTTAGCAGCTTTGAATGAGTTCACAGCTCTATCTCTTGAACCTTGAGTCATTTTACCATTAAGTTTTAATAAATTTGGTCTGCGAGTGGTGATGAATTTTTGATATACAGCCGATTTCATCAGTGAAAAAAACCAATTAGACGCAGTAATTGTTGGTAAAAATACGAGACATTTAAATTTTGGTTCAGTGTTAATTTTATCAATGATGAATTGCATTGATGTAGCAAAGTTGTCAGCGTAATCCTTGGTGAAAATGATCAGTTGATTGATATTTTCATGAGCTTCACTATCTTCTTTAGAGACACAGTTAACATAAGTATAAGCACTACCGATTTGATCACGAGCAAAGTTATCAACACTTTTATCAACAGTGGCACTGAATAAGATTGATTTAAAATTTTCAGTTAATTCTGGATGTTTTTCAGCTCTTGTTGTTTTTAAAAGGTTATCAATATCATTTAATTCTTGTTCAAAACCAACTTCAAGTAATCTATCAGCTTCATCATAAACTCTATGATCAATTTGAGAAATTAAATCACGGAAAACAGGATTATTGGTCATATCATCTAATAATCTACCTGGGGTTGCAACTAAAATAGGTGCAGGACGTCTAACATTGAAGCCTGAACGTTTACCACCAACAGAAAGCTCTGTTGAAATAGTTCTTTGAAGATTACGAGGTAAGAAATCAACAACTTTGTTATATTCTTTTTGAATTTGAAATGCTAAATCTCTGGTTGGTGCAATAACTAATGTGTGTATACGATTATCACCAGCTCCACGTCCAGAATTTTTCAAATTTTCGGAAATAATAGCTTGTAAAGTTGGAATGATAAACGCAAGAGTTTTACCCGTACCGGTCTTGGCACGTACAACAACACCATTCTTTTCTTCAAACATTGGAATTAATGATCTTGATTGTACTGGTGTAAGATTTTCAAACTTTGCCTTCATAAGTGCTCCAACAAGTTCTTTACCAACATATGTTGATTTGCCCAAGTCAGCAACTTTGGTGATCAATTCAGTTGCAGCTTCGGTCTGTACTTCTTCAGGAACACTATTTCGAAGTGTAGATGATATTCTGAAGCCTCTAAATGCAACTCTTGTCAATGGTTTGATGAATTGCATGTTGCGATGACTTTAAAATTTCTTCAAATGATGTGCGAATATTTGAGCAAACGAGGCTAACGAACGAACGAACTCACGAGCGAAGCGAGTGAGTGAGTGAGTGAGTGAGTGAGTGAATAGCGAATTCGGTGGATTCAAACAAACGAGCGAATATGTTTATGTAGTCATTACCAATAGTCTATTTTGTAGGCATTAATCAATAATATATTTTATAAATTTGAGTCAATGATTCGGAAGCAAAACTATAAAGGATTTTAATGAATATGTATTAATTAACCAATAGTCTATTTTGTAGTCATTAACCAATAGTCCAATAGTCTATTTTGTAGGCATTAACCAATAGTCTATTTTATAAATTTCATTGCTGCGGTACGGGTCTTTAGAGGTTAGTTCCATTTAATCTCTATTACATAACCGGATGATTTATTAGGTATTCCAAGTGGTTTTTGGAATGATTTATATGGTTATTTGAGTTTTTGGATGTCATTGCTTTTCATATTTTTTTATTGTGGGAGAATGTAAGACTTGGTTAACGAGCCTTTATCATTATTGTGGATCCTCGGATTAGGTTGGATCATTGGAACAGAGACTTCCAGAATGCGTTCGATTGGTGCTTGAATAGACAACCAACTTGTTTATTCTGACTGTCTCCCGGGTTTGTTTGAAGTGGATTGTTATCAGCGATATTGTGGGGTTGCAAATTACCATCACGGACTCGTATTTATGATGAAATTTACCAAAATAGTTTCTTTGGCACAAATAGAATCACATTTTCAACCGAACCCGGTCAAATTTTGCAGCTTTATCCTTTCTTTGGAATAAGATTTGAAGTTGAATCTGTAGTGAATTGCAAAGCAATGCCGTTTCGACCAAGTTTTGCATTGTGGTAAAAGTCTTTGGGCTTGCTTTAATGAATTGCAAAGCAATGCCGTTTCGATCAACTTTTGCATCGGGCTTACGCCTGCTTATGCCTGCTTACGCCTGCTTAAAGCTTTATTATGGGAAATAGGTTATGGGATCACAAAAGGTAACCTCTTGTTCAATATACATTATTATTCCAAGCTCCTTGTTGATGATATCAGGCTGGCTAAAACCATATTTGCTTCACAAGTGGAAATGGATTGTTGAGTGTTCAGGCACCCAACTTTTCAAGTTTCAAGCTAATTTCCGTAAACTAATTCTGTATATTGTTCTTTTTGATCTTAATTGACGGTACTGATAATCTATTGGGATTTGATAGTATAGTTTTTTTTGAAAGGCTGCTCTAAATGTGCATCTATTGGAGTGATATTGTAGTTGAGCTAAGGGCTGTAACGAGCGAAGCGACAGAGTAAGACCAACGGAGTAAGACCAACGGAGTAAGAGCGACAGAGTGATTTATAAAAGTGGGCATATATAATAATTGAAAGGTTCATCTGAGTAGTGATAAATGGTCAAATTAGTTGCCAAGCTACTGTGGGTGTGTTGCAACACACCTACCAATACCAAACAGACAATTACATACATTGAGATTGCCAAAATATCAAAGTTTAGCATTATGGCATCAAGTTTCCTGATTATATTCTGAGCAAATATATGTCTTCTTTGGTGCAGAGTATTAATTCATTGAATCTGCCATACTTATATACTGCGATCTGGAGGTTGAATTTCAAGGAATTTCATCAAAAGTTGCGAAAAACGTTACAAATTTCCCAAAATGATCGTTTTCCAAATTGGTGACACTCCAGAGATTTGCCATACAAAAGGAATACACTTTATAAATGAGTTTATGGAACTCCAACGGCATTATATGTCTAATGCAGTTCAAAAGAGCTCTTTTTGAGCACAAGCACTTTTAGGCTAAGAACACACTAATTATCAATCTCAACCTTTTCTTTTTGTTCATGTATATACAAAGCATATTCACAGTCCAATATACATTGATCTTTCAAGCGAGTTATGATTGTTTCGAGCGAACGAGCGAACGAGCGAACTCACACTCACTCACTCACTCAATCAAGCTCGCACTCACTCACTCACTCAATCAAGCTCGCACTCACTCACTCACTCACTCACTCATTCACTCACTCACTCACTCACTCACTCGTTTCGCTCGTTCACGTCTGTCTGGCTCGAATAGATACATTCCGTGGACTGTTAAACTCAAATGATTTTTAATTATGATGTTTGATTTACTCGAACGTGAATGCTTATTGTTATCATGCCTTTACACAGTATTAGACTTGGTGCTTGAAACTTGAAATCGTTTTGATATGGGTGTTTCTTGGATACGTTTTCATTTTTGGTGTTACATTGACAATACATGCCATATTTCACTTGCACAACACGTTCCATAGCTTTCTAAAATATAACCTCTATGAATTAAACAACACCTATATTTCTATTTTCATATCACCCCAGAAACCAGATTATAATGTTAGAGTAAATTTTGTAGTTTGTCAACACCTCTGTAGAAATATCCAACCATATCCATTATCATATCCATTATCATGACCATCATCATGACCATTATCGTAAAAACCATAAACTATATCACTTGTATACACCTCCCAATACATCTCCCACCAAATCAACGCATATTCTTGGAATTCGCAACTAACTTAAAAATCAACATGAGTAACCCAGGATTCTTTGCAAAGATCAAAGACAACTACAGCACCAAGCTTTCCCAACTCAGCTTGTCCAACGGCGTGAGCAGTGAAAGAGATGGTGCAAGTGAGGATGACACCCTTATCCATAATGCTTTCATCAAGTACTTTGATGCTAAGCAGACTGAATATCCTGATTGGCTTGGCGCTAGTCAAAAGCAGAAACAAGAGGCTCAGGCCATGGGACAAAGAGCAAAGTATGACTACTACGCTAATGCTGAATTCAAACCAGTGGCTCAAAATAATCAATTTAATCATAGTTATCAACAACAGCAGCATCAACAACTTCAACAACAGCAACAGCAACAGCAACAGCAACAAAACGCAGAAAGACCAGTATACCAGTCCCGTAATTCCTCCAACTTGAAGGAAATGTATAACCGCACGCGTGCACAACCCACCAACAATGGATACAGCCTGTACCAACCAGCTAGATCAAATAGTGGCAACACAGTGCCAAGCTTGCGTCAGAAAATTCAGAGTAGCGCCAAGGCTGCTGAGTCGAGAGCCTCATGGGGAAAGTAGAACGAAGGGTATGTAAAGTTGGTTTTAAGGAAAGAGAAGCATAAAGAGTGATTGAATGTTGGATTAGTGTAACAAAAGCAATGAAGACGTATAACCACATGCAAAGCTAGAAGTGAATTCTTGACCCAGAAGCCATGACAAACCAAAATGAAAAGTTGAGCTTGAAATGCCTTTGGATAATCATTGTGCGTGCATGAGAAACCTCCAAAAAACACAAATTAGTTGGGACAATTCAGGGTGTTTGTGTGGGGAAATTGAGTGCAAGCATCATCTATCTTTGGAATTAACCAACGCTAAAATGACAATCCTTGTGGACATGGTATGCGCCAAATTGGCGTAATACCCTACAATAACTGGGAAATCTATATCCTGGTAAATAGAATTAATGTATTAGAAATGAAATTCACTTGTAGAATTTATGATGATGACTACAGGAATTGTTTGAGAGACATGAACCATGTTGTTATCAACAGGTGTTTGTTATCAACAGGTGTTCGTTATTCAAGTTGTACTCGTTATTCAAGTTGTACTCGTTATTCAAGTTGTACTCGTTATTCAAGTTGTACTCGTTATTCAAGTTGTACTCGTTATTCAACTCGTACTCGCTATTCAAGTTGTACTCGTTATTCAAGTTGTACTCGTTATTCAGCTCGTACTCGTTATTCAGCTCGTACTCGTTATTCAACTCGTACTCGTTATTCAACTCGTACTCGTTATTCAGCTCGTACTCGTTATTCAACTCATACTCGTTATTCAACTCGTACTCGTTATTCAACTCATACTCGTTATTCAACTCGTACTCGTTATTCAACTCATACTCGTTATTCAACTCGTACTCGTTATTCAACTCATACTCGTTATTCAACTCGTACTCGTTATTCAACTCGTACTCGTTATTCAACTCGTACTCGTTATTCAACAGGTACTCGTTATTCAACTCGTACTCGTTATTCAACTCGTACTCGTTATTCAACTCGTACTCGTTATTCAACTCGTACTCGTTATTCAACTCGTACTCGTTATTCAACTCGTACTCGTTATTCAACTCGTACTCGTTATTCAACTCGTACTCGTTATTCAACTCGTACTCGTTATTCAACTCGTACTCGTTATTCAACTCGTACTCGTTATTCAACAGGTACTCGTTATTCAACTCGTACTCGTTATCTCGTCGCTATACTTTGAGATCATTACTATTCAATCGCCTAAAGCTATCCTCCCACAGATTCCTCCCATTAATAAACCAAATAGGCAACTTGTGCTCGGGAGGTAATTTAAACTTAACCACATCAACTGTTTCATAAGTCCTCTTGTGCTTGTGTAGATTGTAATAATAACGATAGTCAAACTTTTGTCTGATTCTTTCCAGCTCCACCGGAGTCACGATGCGGTCTCTCTTTGAACTGGGCAGATTTTCAATCAGGGATCTTCTTGATTTTATGTTTAAAGTTGGAGTTGAGGCAAGATTTCTTCTATCCATTGAAGAGCGCCTTCTGTTATTTTGTCTGTATAAAAAGTCTGTTCCAAAGCTATTTTGGCGATTATTCCTTGGGTTTACCAAAGGTTTAAGTCTCGGCAGTGATCCTGGAGTTTTCCATAGTGATTCATCTTCTGAAGGTTTTTCAGTTTTACGTTCAACCATCTTCAAAAGGTTGGCAGGTATTTGAGGTGAAGCTGAAAGGACATCTCCGTCCATATCTTCATCATCCATATCTCCATACAGAGCTTGGTCATCAAAATCATCAAAATCATCAAAGTCATCATCGTCATCTTTTGCATCATCAAATCTGATGTTGGAATCCATGGATGTGGTTCGTTTTATACGCAAGTGATCGGGACTCGTTGCTTCGATAGACAGAGAGAGGTACTTTTGTTGCAGTTTTAGCTGTTGCTCTAGCATTTCCAACTCCACAGGAATCAATTCGATTTCGATTAATTCAAGAAACGTTTCAGCATAAAAGTTGGTCTTATTCGACTGTCCATTAAATGTACGATATTCATTTAATATGGAATGGAAATTCCACTTTTGTATTTTACGTAAGATCCCAACAATGGTACTAGTCAGATCAATTAGCAAGATGTTATACTTGGTCTTATCAAGTAAAAGTTCGAATGTACGCAGTATCACATTTTTGTCGAATAACATCCACTCCTCAAATTTATTAGCTTTACGTAGGGTGATAACATCTAACAAGCTGGCTTTCTTGGGTGATTGTATCACTGATTCTTTTTCTTCCACCTTCTTGACTTCTTTATGGAATTTGAGTCCTCCTAAATTGAACATTTCAACGTTGTTAGATTCAAGAAACGAACTTAGTAATCGCGAGGGCTTTTCCGAATCCAACATTATTATCGACTTGAGCTGAAGTGTCTCCAAAAACGGGTAGTTTTCCGTCTCAACCTTGGAGCATCGGTATACTCCTGGCTCCACTACTCCAAAGTTATCCGGTACAACCAACATGTGTGATAATTTTTTGGTGCGCACACCAATGGGAATACGCAAAGGTGATGAACCAAAAGAGACTGATAATGTTAAAGATGTGTTGATATGAATGTTAAAGTTGTGTTGATAGTTGCGTTGATAGTTGTGTTGATATTTATGTTAAAGTTGAGTATATTATTATCAAGCGATTTTGTCAATGGGTATACTATGATTTTATACTAGTGTGTGATCTTATAAAGGTTCGTTTTCGAATAGTGTTTTACGTTAGTTGTTTTATGTCAGTTGTTTATCTGTTTTTATTGTTAAATGAATAGACTTTGCCGAATATCCACCAATTTCACTTATTCACCTGTGAATGATTCCTGATGGAACAAATTTAGAAGATCCGACCGCACTACCAGAACGCACTTCCCGACCACGATACTCGATCGCACTACCCGACCACAATATTCGACCACGATACCCAACCACTATACCCAACCACGATACCCAACCACGATACCCAACCACGATACCCAACCACGATACCCAACCACGATACCCAACCCCAATAATGTCACCACAAACTTGTATTAGCTAGCACACCCTGGAGACTTGAACCTAGTTCCCAAAAGACGTTTGAATGGCAAACACCCCAATCAAAGCTCAAAGGAATAACTTTTTGTTATATGATTACCAGAATAATGATTATCAATACCAGAATAACTATTTTAAAGCTAAACAATTCAACTTTCCTAACCATTCCACTCATCAAATACACTTTACTCGCGAAATGGGTGCAAAAAAGTGCACCGCAAAAACGGGTAACCTCGATAACGACAGGCTAAATAGCCTTTGCCAATCGGAGACTTATGAGGCTAATTCAGAAATCATGGGTCTTGGTGGTGAAAGTGGAGGTGACTCTAACACTCTTGCTGAAAGTATCTGCTTTTCCCAAAGGCAGAATTAGGCCATGAGATGGCCTAATGAATACAAACACTCTTGCTGGAAGTATCTGCTTTTCCAAAAGGCAGAATTAGGCCATGAGATGGCTTAGTAAATACAACCATCTTGATATTGCCATTGATTCGAAAAACAGCATTACTAAAGAAACCAGAGATATTGGTACACAATTCTTAACAACAGTTATTTTAGTTGGCTTGAGAGGGCATTATTGCATCATTTTTACACTTTTATTGAAGTACCCAAGTGGAGATTGGATCTTGTAGTTTAATTTAACAGATTATAATTCAACTAGATTGTGTAATAATAGCTTTGCTATAGACGGTTGCTTTGCTAAAAACTTTACATGGTAGCATTGCTATGAAAGCTACTCTTATCATCGACCTTATCAGCACAAGTATTTTGTAGTACTACTCAGTCATCGTGCATCTCGTAGCACTGCTTCGCAGCACTACTCACTGCTTCGCAGCACTACTCACTGCTTCGCAGCACTACTCACTGGCAAAATCTTCTACAAAACCTATTCTGGTTAAATTAACCAAAGAACATATTGATTTTGCTCGTTCATTCACATCCTATGATTTTCCTACTCACTCACTCGCTTCGCTCCCGCCTTAAACTCACATCTCAACCTCTAATAACCAAGTCATCAGGAATTCCATCATACTCTCCATACCCCAAAACCAAGTTAATGTTTTGCAAACATTGTGTAGCAGCACCCTTCAACAAGTTGTCGATAGTTGCCACGATAACAACACGATCCTCCTTTGAATTAACGGCAAATCCTCCCACCACGACTCCATGCTTACCGCTAATGTCCTTAACCAAGGGAGCCTCACCACTGATGCTGATCAATTGCTCGCCTTGATATCTATCTTGATATATGTTTCTAACTTCTCTGGAAGATAAGGAACCTTTTTTGATTGGAATCAGTACGGTGTGGGAAATCCCTTGGAACCATTGTGCAACGTGTGGGGTGAATGCGACATCCAAACCCAATCTAGAGCTGATTTCACGTTCGTGGATGTGATCAGTCAATGAGTATGGAATCAAGTTGTTTGCCAAGAGCTCAACATCATTTTTAGGGGATGGTTTAGTACCAGCTCCGGAGTAACCGGAAACACCAAAAATAGTAGGGGTACCATCAATGTAATCTTTTAAAGGAGCAATGGCAACCTGTGCAGCAGTGGCGTAACATCCCGGATTAGAAACTTTCTTAGCTTCGGCAAGCTTTTGTCTGTCATTTAATTCAGGCAATCCATAAGTCCAGTCACTATCAAATCTGTAATCGGCCGATAAATCAATAATCTTAGATTTGGATGATTTGACAGATTCGATGGCATGTACAAATGGCTTACAAACCCCATTTGGTAAAGCCATGACCCAACAATCCACAGCTCCTTCTTCCTCCAACTTGACAATGTCTTCAACTTGAAGGTTGCTGTAAACGATGTTGGCCTTGTTATATCCACTAAGCTTTTGTCCACTCAATTCACGGGATGATACGTGAGATAATTCGAGGTATGGATGTTGATCAATCAAGCTAATCAAGTTTTGACCCGTGTACCCACGAGCACCAATCACAGCCACTTTTGACTTTTTGGTGGATTTGCCCTCGCGAAGAGGGGGGTTGGGGTTACTTGAATAATGTCTGACAGAATAACTTCTTGTTTGCTGGGACGAGTTGAAAACACCCGAGTTTGAAAGTGGATAAGTGGAATGTGAGATGTCAAAGGATTTGATCAATTCAGAGGCTTCATCGGTATTAAGTCCATACCAAAAGAGAAGTTCTCCGCGTTTAGCAAAGGAGCCATCGGATTTAGAAAAGTACCAAGACAAGTTGGCATCGTTTTCATCAACCACCCAATACAATTTTTGGTAGTCCTTTCTAATGGCTGAGAAAATGTTATCAGTAACATTGTTTAACCAACCAGTTCTAGAGGCCAAGAATTTGTCTAATTTTGGGATTTTATCTTCAGATAAAACAATTGCCAAAGCATCTAATTGTTCATCACCATAAGTTTTGAAGTCAGTTTTTTCCAAAACTTTAAGGTACAGAGCCACTGAAGATTTACCAGATTTGAATTCTGCATCTCTTAATAATGCACTTCTTAAAAGGTCTGGACTACCGAATTCTTTTAATGATTCACGACTAATCAACTTGTAACCTCTTCTAATCAAGGTACCAGCACCTGAATCAGTAAAAAGTTCCTTTTGTAAGTCTCCAACGTTGATGATTGCAACCGACGAAGATTTTGGAAGGTGTTGTAATAAGTCATGAATTTCTTTAATTTTCAATTTGGTACCATATTTAACCCAAGATTCTTTCATCAAGTCATCATATTCTTCATCCAAGTTGATGACGCTAATCTTGTCACCAGTTTCTCCATTGATGATACCTCCCTTTTCATTCAAGTATACAATCTTCAATGGTTCGAATTCACGAGCCAACTCACCAGCAGCAATATCGGCATTAACATTTAACATCTGACCAGAAGAGGTTTCTGCAAGAGATGTTAAAATGGGCAAGTAACCAGCTTCAATGGCAGCTTCCACTGGTGATTTGTTGATGCTGGTCACTTTACCAACCAATTGATATTTTTCTTTATCCAAGTATTCTGCACCAAAGACACCCAGTGTGATTGGACGGGCGTGAACACCCATTTTCTCAAGAGCAGTCACAAGACGCAAGTTTTGTTCCAAAAAGCATTGACGAACCACAGACATGGTTTGAGGGTTTGTGATTCTGATTCCATCAATGTATTCGGGCTCCACTCCTTCGTTTTCTAACAACTCGTTGATTTGAGGTCCCGTTCCATGTAAAACGATGGGGTAAAGACCAACGTGGTAAAGAAAGGCCAAGCACGATGCCAACTCAGGCAACTGATGTGTAATGATGGCCCCACCTACTTTAATGACGGCAAATTGCTGTTGGGAAACTGAGGTGAAGTATTTTAAGTATTGTTCAACTTCCCTCTTGGATCCAATATTGTTTAACAATTGAACCACGGTGGACCGGGTAGAATAGCCTCGTGTGTGCACTGTCCCACGGGGCGTGCTGTAGCGTGGCAACTGAGTGATGATCAGTCTGGCTGAAACCACCCTAGTTAAATTTTTCAACATGCTTGATAATTTTGTTTTTCTTGGGGACATTACCATATTTATAGTTGAGTCATAGATAGGGAATTTTCCTAAGCGCGATGTGAAATCAGAGATCACAAAACTGTTGTTGAGCAGTAGTGCATAGTTAACGTATTCATTAACATAGTTGTGCTTATGATATTCATTAACATAGTTGTGCTTATGATATTCATTAACATAGTTGTGCTTATGATATTCATTAACATAGTTGTGTTTATGATATTCATTAACATAGTTTACTTATTGTCATATTCATTAACATAGTTCTACTTGTTATTATATTCATTAACATAGTTGTACTTGTTATCATATTCATTAACATAGTTGTACTTATCATATTCATTAACATAGTTTACTTATTATCGTACTCACTAACATAGTTTTACTTATTAACATTATCATACTCATTAACATAATTATATTCATTAACACTAACACACTCATACTCATTAACATACTTACACACTCATACTCATTAACATCGTCTCATATCATTATCATGTTTCCCACCTCACATCATTATTATCATGTTTCCCACCTCACATCATTATTATCATCCTCATGCACACTTCCACCAGTCCTTTACGCATTTTCACTACTCACGAACTCACGAACTCACGAACAAACGACTCACTGACTCACTCACTAACTCACTAACTCACTCACTCACTCATTCACTCACTCATTCACTCACTCACTCACTCACGCACTCACTCACTCACTCACTCACGCACTCACTCACGCACTCATTCACTCACGTACTCACTCATTCACTCGCTTCGCTCGTTCGTTCGTTCGCTCGTTCGTTTCTTTTGCTTCGCTCGTTTGTTCTCACCCACGCACTCACTCACTCACTCACTCGCTTCGCTCGTTCGTTCGTTCGCTCGTTCGCTATACCCCCATAAATCCAATCAAACAAAACCCCATACACATCATAGATAAACCTGGCCAAAAACCAAACCTCATCAACCAAATCATCAAAATCACCCTTGCTGCTCGTTTTCAATGCGTAGCCTCTATTCAGCTCACACATTCTCCTAAACGTTGCCATGATAATCTCTTCGATTTGATTATAATTCCTAAGGTAATATCCTCCAAATTCGTATTGAAGTACGAAGTCCAGATTTCCAGATTCCAAAAACTTTCTTCGGATTTCATCAACCAGTGGACTCTCAATACACTCAAACAGTCTGTAAAAGGCTTTGAAAAGTGTCATCAATGCATGATACTTGATCTGGACTCTGATTCTATGTTGAAGTTCCAAAATAAATTTGGAGTACACATGATTCAATTCATTTGGTTTCAAATCTTCAAACACGCAATAAACTAAAAACTTTGTAAAATACTCCCTGCTCTCCAGGAGTGACCGATCAAATTGAGGTCCTTCATAGCAGCTGGTGACTGTTGATTGGATATTCGTGCAATCAGGGAGGGACCATTGAGTCCAATTTCGTAACTGGTTGAAGAAAATGGGAAAATGGAATATTGGTGAGTTTGTGTAAAACTCAAACCTAATCAGAGGATAGTTCAGAGTGCTCGCCATCAGGTATAAGCTTTCAAAATATCCATGCTTCCTTGTATCTCTTAGTTGGGAGCATTTTCTGAGAATATAGTTGTAGAGCCTCGTTTCAAAGATGCTCAATGTAATGATTAGCGAGTTTTTATCATCCATCATCTTGGTTAAATCTCTCAGTAAATCAATCAATGTGGAGCAACAGAACCGTGTTGTGATCAACGCATGGAGCTCATTGAAGATCCCATATAATGATGTGACTGGTTTCATGGGCTCATGGCAATATTTTAAGGCATCATCAAGTAATGATTGGCAAAAGTCTTGAATTTGCACCCAAAAATCCTCTTCCTCAAACTGATCCAATCTCTTGTATTTTTCCCATATGGGTTGACTAATGAATTCTTCAACTTTGACATAATCAGCATCATTATCCACAGTCGAGGACCATCTATTACACATATTGGTTATTTTGGAAGACACACCAAGCCCTGTAACCATAGATGGAGCAGTGAATTTGCCTTTATTCAACTTGCGTCTCTCTGATTCCAAATTGAACCTAAACCAATATCGCCTCCATTCTGTTATGGAAACCAACTTGAGGTTCGGCCAGCGAAACTCATGCCCTTTAAATAAGAGTGAACTCTCATCAAGAACTAAAGACCCAAAACTTGCCCGTGACATAGGCATAAGCGTATAAGTGTATGATCTAACTGCATCCAAATATGCTTGCTTTTGATCATCAAGTTGAACATCAATTCTTTTAAGAACATCTGCTTCATGCTGCAAACGTCTTTTATTCTCCAAAAGTGATTTGGAGTCGGGAAACACCAAGCAATGGCTTTCTGCAGTACGCAAGCCCTCGGTTAACAAACTCATCAAGTTCTCCAAGTGGACTTTTCTGAAGATTTTCTTGATGAAGTTGTAACCATCAACCGCCGCAGCCAAGTTTGTTCTGAAAAGATGATTTTGCGGCCTCTTCAAAGTCATCTTGATCCAATGAATAACCTCACAAGAGAACTTGTATAGTGTGACCCATACGACATTGCTGGAGAACTGGATGGCAGCATCACCAACGTTTGCATTGAAACTGGGATGGTATGTTTGATTACTCAAGCTCTTATGGCATTCATTTACGAGATTAAACAATCCAAGGCCATTTACATGCAGAGTTTTGGTGGTTTTATGATAAAGGTTTTTGGTGATTTTATGATAAGGGGGTTTGGCGGCTTTTTGATACTCTTCTTCATCATCCTTCTCCATCTCTTTGTCATTTTTGGCATCAGAATCTTGTAATCTCGCATTGAGATTAATCTGTTTCTCACAACGCTGAGCCCTCTGGCGAACATTGCTTAGATAATGCAGTCTTCTGTCTTCGGCAAGCTTTAGCTTATTTTTGAGCTTTGTAATTCGATCGCTTAACTGACGATTTCTTTGTTCCTTAACCATCAAGACTTTTGCAATTGACTTTTGATTGTTTCTCTTGAGTTTATTTGTTTTACTTTCCAAGTATCTCTTTCTTCTTTCTAGAGCTTTAGTTTGACGCAAGTGTAATGAGTTTGATGAGGTTACACCAAGTCGATGGTATGAATCATGGGAGTTCATACCAAGTGAGTGCGTTATACACAGTGAGTGTTGGCATGTTTCCCCAAACGTCTCTTTAACAGTTTTGGTGGATAATCCACCTTTGCAAGAAGATTCCTTGGTAACTTCTTCCTTGTTCTTAGAAATTGAACATAAATGTCCTTTAGAATCTCTCCTTGATATCCCCTTACTTGTTTCAAAAACCGAACCACCCCCGGAACCAGCAATTAAATCACCAGTTCCAAAATTACCAGCGTCAAAACTAAAACAGTCCTTATAGAACTCGTCTCTTGAGAACTCGTCTTTATCGTTACCCATCTCGCAAAGTCTATTGGCTTGACATCAAAATTCGGTTTAGGGATATGATTGCAATTAAGAGCCAAGGAGTTGGGATTTCCTTTTTAGGAAGGTTAGTTCCTGCGGCACAGTGTCAAGAGAACGAATGATAATGGTGCAGGGCATTAAGTACAAGGGGTTAGCTAAGTGGCATGCAAACATGTAATCAAGAGCGAAGCGATTGATTTGGTCCGTATATAAATCAAGAGCGAAGCGATTGATTTAGTGTTTTTTCTTCTATGAGCGAAGCAATTGATTTGGTCCGTATGTAAATCATGAGCGAAGCGAATGATTTAGTCGGTATGTTCTTCTTTGAGCGAAGTCATTGATTTGGTTCGTATGTAAATCGTGAGCGAAACGATTGATTTAGTGCATGCTCTTCTATGAGCGAAGCAATTGATTTGGTCCGTATGTAAATCATGAGCGAAGCGATTGATTTCGCTTATGTTCTTCTATGAGCGAAGTGTTTGATTTCGTGTCTGTTCTTCTATGAGCGAAGTGTTTGATTTCGTGTATGATCTTCTATGAGCGAAGCGGTTGATTGTGTCGGTATGTTCTTCTATGAGCGAAGCAAATGATTTGGTTCGTATGTAAATCATGAGCGAAGCCATTGATTAGTTCGTATGTAAATCATGAGCGAAGCCATTGATTAGTTCGTATGTAAATCATGAGCGAAGCCATTGATTAGTTCGTATGTAAATCATGAGCGAAACGATTGATTTCGTATATGTTCTTCTGTCATCTAAGAAGCCACTCGTTTTATACTATGGCCAGTAATACATCTCACACATACTTTTTAAGCTGTTTCACGAGCGAACGAACGAACGAACGAACGAGCGAACGAACGAGCGAGCGAACGAACGAACGAACGAACGAACGAACGAGCGAGCGAGCGAACGAACGAACGAGCGAACGAACGAGCGAGCGAACGAACGAGCGAACGAACGAACGAACGAACGAACTCACAGACTCACTCACTCACCAACTCACCAACTCACCAACTCACTCACTCACGAATTCACTCACGAACTCACTCACCAACTCACGAACTCACGAACTCACTCACGAACTCACTCACGAACTCACTCACGAACTCACTCGCTTCGCTCGTTCGCTCGTTCGTTCGTTCGTTCGTTCGTTCGTTCGTTCGTTCGCTCGCTCGTTCGTTCGTTCGTTCGTTCGTTCGCTCGCTCGTTCGCCTACGCTTGTAACGAAATCGGCTCTGCCGTATGCAATAATCTATAACTCTATAATATGCTAATCTATAACTCTAATGCTTTTTCTTTGACCAAAACTTGAGCAGCCCCATTGAGTGATGTGAATCTTCATCCGGGGACCGTTGCTTTGGCGAGTGATGTAGAGAAGACGAATGGGTATTTGTATGGGGAGGGTGAATCTTAAGATGGCCAAAGATGTTGGTGATTGAAGGTGAGGGCAGAACCAGTGACTGGGTTGACATTTCCGGCAAGTGTGGCAGTGATAGCCCCCCTATTGACAAGTTCAAAAAGCGTGACTTTTTTTTGCTTTTCAATTGGGGTGAAGGATTGGAAGTGCTGGGTGTCAAGGAGGAGTGAGGTGAAGGTGATGCCACTTGTTGTTTAAAGTCGATTTCTGAGTTTGATGACGATGTGGATCTTGGTGATAAGGTTCTTGGAGGTTTGAGTTGAAAGTCTGAGTTGGAGAATGATGGTGACATTGTTAAGGAGGGTTTAATGTCCAATTCCGATATTGAATGTTTAGTTAATTCTTTAATATTTTCATGTTTCATCACATCTTTTGTACTTTCATATTTAGTGATATCTTTCATATTTTCATATTTCGTAACATCTTTTGCACTTTCATGTTTGCTAACATCTTTCAATTTAACAAACTTTGATGATTTTGTTGATTCTACAGATTTAGATTCCAAAGACTTCTCCTCAAAAGGTTTTGATTTTGACTTTAGTTTCGATTTTGTAGATTCATTCTCTAAAATGGTTGAATTTACAGTTAAAGACCTCTTCATTGCAAGTTTATCCAAATCAGAATCCAAGCTTGAATCTATGGAATGCATTGATTTTGGAGACAAGCTAGATGTTTTACGGAGTTGTTTTTCAACTCCAACAAATACCAAATATGCATTTTCTTTTAGAAGCAGTTTCACTTCCACTTGAGCTTTGCGAAGAACGATTGGTTCATGGACATTACGACGTTCCTTTTTATCCGCCAAAAGGATTTCCATGGTTAATTTCTGTGACAAGTTGATTTGTTCTGGAGCTGTGTTTCCAATGTATCGCAGGACAATGTGATCCCATTGGGCGTGTACCAAGTTTTCGTAGTCATCAACGTCGAAAATGCACTCGTCGTCCAGGTCGAGGTCCGCATTGGGATCCGCATTGGGGTCCGCATTGGGGTCGTCTGCATTGGGGTTGACTGTATGATTGGGGTCTAGATTTTGGGTTTCGTAGGAGGTTGAAATATCATCCCAAGCGTTGGAGATGTTAAACAGGTCGAATTCATCTTGGATAAAGATATCGTCATCTTCTTGAGTGTTTCTCAGTCTATTACGTGAAGAGCTTCGAGATAAGGCACGTTCCTTGTGTGATAGACGTGGAGGGAAGATTATTCCTGGGCTTGGCGTGTTATTTAGACGCTCTTTGACTGGGTACAACTTTTCATAGTAGTGTTCATATTTGTAGATGTCCACCAAAAATCGAAGGTTTTCAGTACAGTGAAGCTTGTGAAGTAGTTGAATGAAGCGTTTAACCACTTGGATTCTTGCTTCATCCTCCAAGACTTGGATGTCATAGAGGAAACAATCGTTGGCGAGTTCATCTAGTGTGGGTATCGACGTTCGATCTTCCTCCATATATTTGGGTATGGTTGGTGTTGTTCTTAGCGACTGCGACTGCGAATGCGGTTGCGACGATGGCTGGAGCTCCAGCAGATGGCTGTGATATGGCATGTATGCTGCTAGGGTACTGGGCTTTGTGGGAATGGGCAGCCGGAAAGCAACCTTGTCACTATCCTGTTCCAACAATTTTGTAGTCATTATCGACTGCCACAGCTGTAAAACAAAAAAAAAAAAAAAAAAAAAAAAAAAAAAAAAAAAAAAAAAAAAAAAAAAAAAAAAAAAAAAAAAAAAAAAAAAAAAAAAAAAAAAAAAACCAAAAAAAAAAAGCAACAGCCAAAGATTACAGGGAACAAGTTCAAAGAGAAAAAGAAACGAAGATGGCAGTTTTTGTGACATATCGCTGGCAAGTTGGGGGTTATTTGAAGAGATAACAAGAGGCAAGAGTAGGTTACGTAGAGAAAATGATGCAGGAGCAACAGAGAAGTCCGGGAAGGAGCAGTACACGAATAAAGAATATGCTATACAAAGGAGTGTAGTTTTGGGTTTTTAGGTTCCCCTTAGAATGAATCTGTACAAGGGGAAATTTAGATTCTGGGCGAGACTGATTGTGTTGAGAAGGATTAAAGTTGACGATATTAGATAGACAAAGTATTAGATAGACAAAGCTAATATATTGAGTGTGATTGTAATAAATGGGGGTTAATATGATGGAGGTTAATATGATGGAGGTTAATATGATTGGAGGTTAATATGATTCTTTGATTGTTTATATACTTCTTGTTAATATACTGGTGTATGATACAAGAACACGAAATCACGAACCAAGTTGGTTTGCTTTAAAGGTGCGTACAAGCATACGATTTATGGTGACGATTTGCATGGGTAATGAGAAGAAAAATGACATGTTTTTGACATGTAAATGTGTTATGCGTATCTATTGATTGATTCATCTTGATCGTCTTCACTGTTGCTCACAAATCCAATCACTGATAGGGATTTGCATCTGCACGCTTGTTAAACTTGTGTCAAAAAATTTGTACACGGTGTTGGCCCAAGAGATGACGTTTGCAAAATCTACAGTTGTATGTAATTGTGATTGCATTCTCGACGTTTCAAATGATACAATAGGTTTCCTTAAGTGGGGCTCAACAAAAGGTTTTGCCCTGTTGGTCACAAATGTATTTGGACGCAAAACCATCCCATGCAAAATCGCATTAAAGGGCTGCTTTGCTGTTCAGCCTTGCGTTGAATGAGGTTATTGCCCCACAGACAAGGTATGCGAGTGATGTGGGATGGCAACTAAGATTGAAAGACAATTCAAGTGTGAATAGCAGTGTCAATCCAGTGTTAATGTCAATTCAAGTGTGAATAGTTGTGTAATGTCAATTCAAGTGTGAGTAGTGTTTATGTCAATTCAAGTGTGAGTAGTGTTTATGTCAATTCAAGTGTGAATAGTGTTTATGTCAATTCAAGTGTGAATAGTTGTGTAATGTCAATCCAATTGTACTTTTTACATCATTACATGACAAGTACATTATGAAAGAAATTGAATCAAAAATCAAACTTTAAACTTGTATACATCAAAATTATCCTTTTCAGCAGAAATTTAATCACCAACCAGCAGTATCAAAATGCTTGATGAACTTGTGTGATTTCTTTAAGCGCGAGATGAATAAGAGTAATAGAGTGAGATTTTGTTGTGAAAATGGCCAAATCAATGTCAAGAATATTAATGTTCATAGGTACTGCGAAGCAGTAGTAGTTAAGGCTCGTACATAGTACTGTGAAGCAGTACTAGTTAAGGTTCGTACATAGTAATATGAAGCAGTACTAGTTAAGGTTGGTACATAGTACTGTGAAGCAGTACTAGTTAAGGTTCGTACATAGTAATGCGAAGCAGTAGTAGTTAAGGTTCGTACATAGTAATGTGAAGCAGTACTAGTTACGGTTCGTACATAGTAATGTGAAGCAGTACTAGTTACGGTTCGTACATAGTACTGCTTCACAGTACTAGTTATAATAAGGTTTGTACATAGTACTGTATAATATTCTTAGTAACAAGTATAACCTTCGCTGTATAACCTTCGCTGTATAACCTTCGCTGTATAACCTTTAACAAGTATATTACTCATAGTACTGCTTCGCAGCACTACTCGCTCAAGTTTACAAATTGCAACTAACTCACAATAGGTAAATTCCATAATGATACGTATTGTAATATCAAGAGAATGTAAATAGACGAGCAATGATACATTTACTCTGGAAGTTTCACGGGTATACTTTCCCAACGGTGGAATGGATTGTCTTTAATGTGAGCATGCCGAATTGCATCGGAGGATAAGACTCTGGTGTAAAGGCTGGGAGTAACTTATAAACGAAACGGTGCATGGTATCTTTTTATCATAAAAAGTAAGTTGGATTAGTTGATTCATGGTATATATTCATCATACATACGCACAATTGTATTGAGTGATTCATGGCATCTCATACATACGTACAATTGTATTGAGTGATTCATGGCATCTCATAAATACGTACAATTGTATTGAGTAATTCATGGCATCTCATACATACGCACAATTGTATTGAGTGATTCATGGCTTGTCAATTTTGCGTCAAGAGGTGGTTCGAAAATGGAACCTTTTTCTACAGCTAAACTATCCTTATGAGTGCTATGAATAAATACCGAGTGCTCCTGAAATGGAACTAACCTCACTCACGAACGAACGAGCTCCTCACTTGCTCCTCACATACTCCTCACATACTCCCCACATACTCTCCACTCACTAACTCACTCATTCATTCACTCACTCATTCACTCACTCGCTTCGCTCGTTCGTTCGTTCGTTCGTTTGAACTCTGCAGATACAAATTCAACTGCAAACATCAATAGCAATTTCAAAAAACCAAAAAGGTACTAGAATGGCCCCAGAATGACCCCACTTGAATAGTTAATTACTATATGGCCTTCCTCACGTTCTCAATAGTGCTTCAATCCATGAATTACGAAGAAATGCACAAACATGATGTCATTATACGAATTAGCACACAAAATAAATGAAACAGAGGATAAAGTTCCAAAACTAATAAAGAGAGGATACGAGAGTGGATAAGTCAGGAGATGAATGAATACGTCAGGAAATGAATGGCCACGCCATGGCAACGCCATGGCCAGAAAATCAAGATTTCGTGGGTGAAAACCTTAAACTCGAAATCGAGATTTCACGTCAAAGCTCGTTTGTTGAGTGTGCAGTACTTCAAAGGGTTTATTTTGTCATATGATTACTGAGATACACTGATTATGGCTGTCATTGGATTATTGTTGGGTTGTTTTCTTCTCTGTATGCTTGATGATATTATGCTAAAATTAAAACTTGCAACGAACTGCTTATGAATTATTACCATATAATTACAATTTGATGGTAGTTTACAAATTCCCATAAACCTTTATTGAAATTTCAAAGATGAAATAGTGCGTACTCGTATAACCAATGATAGGAAATATGCATCAAATTGACATCTGCATCGATGAATTGAGCATACCATACCACATACGAATTTTGGATTTCCTTTATTCAGATTCAAATGGGTATATTATGCTAGTGAATAACTGTTTATAATACACATTTACAAAGTGCACGTAAATACTGTAAATCATAACAATATTCCACTGCTCAACCATCTGAACCATCTCAACCATCTCAACCATCTCAACAATCTCAACCACCTTAAGTGAGTAAGTGAGTGTGTGTGAGTGAGTGTGAGTGAGTGAGTGAGTGAGTGTGAGTGAGTGAGTGTGAACGAACAAAGTGAAAGTTCGCTGGTTCGTTCGTTCGTTCGTTCGTTCGTGCTCGCTCGTTCGTTCGTTAACACTCACGAACTCACTCGCTCACTCACTCACTCACTCACTCACTCACTCACTCACTCACTCACTCACTCACTCGCTTGGGTCGCGTGACTCGCAACAAACCAATCATTTTGTGCACCCCACAAATTATCCCTGAATATGATCCGGAGAGTAACGATAAGAAACCTTATCAAGGTGGGACGATCCACGTCCCATTCGACAATCTCGCAAGTCTCACGTCTCCTCCACGTGTCCTTGCTGAGCTCAAAACAATCCAAAGAATCTGCCAATCCCTGTGGCAAGCCCCGTGGAAGGCCCCGTAGCAAGTCCAATGGTCAACCAAATGAATCAATGACCGCAAATGACAAACTAGGGGGAACGTCCCTTGATGATACATTGAGGCTTGAAAACCTCCCTGTAATCCAAATCAAACCTAAAATCAATTATGAAAAAGTCAAAGGCCAAGTTGTGGCTCGTGAGGCTGCATTGGATGCTTCCTTCTCCAAATACTATGAATTCACCAGAAAATATACCCAAGAGTTAAACCTCTTTCGCAAGTTCCTACTTGAGTCCTCACTGGGAAAAGTGGCTCAATTCGACCAGATCCTGAGCTTGGAATTGTTAAACTGCTTATATGCCTTTAAATCATACTTTCAGAATTCCAAGCATACCACCAATCAACAAGCACTTTTGGAGATGTTCAACGGGTTGGCATCTGCCCTCACAACAGAATCTTACTTTGCAGTGATGCTCACCAACAAGTTGATGCCTCTTGTTGATGACAACCTTGTAAGGTTGTATGCTGATGGAATTGGCAATTTCAAACAAGAATTGCTTCAATTAGGCAACGTCAAGGGACATAAACTGTTGGGCGATTTGGCCACTAGTGAACTTCAAACCCTTTTAAAAGAGACCGAAAATGACTTGAGTAATCTACCGGATTCGGTCAATGCCACCCAACTCTTAATCATCAAGATTAACCGATTAAAGTATCTTGAGCTGATTTTGACTAAAAACTACAACTTGGACTCCAGCTACATCAATGCAGTGCTTCACGGGCCGCAATCATTGGAAAAAGTGATACGGGATGAAGCCTTTATTGATTCCGAGATAAAACTACACACTGGCCTTCTCGAGCAGATTTCCTTCCTGACCATGGATGAGTTTGCAAAAGTGAAATCACCCAATGTCTTCAAGGCATTTTCATATTTGTTTGCTAGTGGATGGGTAGGAATCGACAAGAACTCGCTATTGTTCCATACACCCAACAGTACGTATATGGACCATGAAGTACATTTTATCACCCTGAGTCTATATAACAACGCCGAGCAATTGAGGATTGCCAAGCAATCGTTTGCTTTAGATCCATACTCTTTGGAGAGTGTCGAAATTGGCTTAAGTGCTGGTCACTTTGCCGCACAACCTAATATGACTCCAGATCAATTGGCACACTACGCAAACTCACTTCTGATTGACGATATCCTCGAATTGTTCGAGCTTCAAATTGAAAAGAATGATTACTTCAGACTAGAATACTCGGCAAAGGCATACCAAGGAAAAAACAGAAACATCAAAAAGTTTTTAACTGCTGTGGATATGCTCCATTTTTCAGCTCTCCAATCTTTCTTGGACTACATCTTTCAAAAGCACAAGTTGGTTTGGTTTCACCCTCTCGAAACTTTTATCTCAGACAACCACCTCGAAAATGATCAAAAGTTGTATGAGCATATCATTTCCAGAGGGATACTCACACAACGCCAATGGGACTATTTCACAATGTACAAGTTGAAAATGAATGAAAAGAATGAACAAGATGATTCACAGACAACGAGTCGGTCAAATAATGTACAGACTGAGAGTGAAACGAGTCGGTCAAATAATTTACAGACTGAGAGTGAAACGAGTCGGTCAAATAATTTACAGACTGAGAGTGAAACGAGTCGGTCAAATAATGCACAGACTGAGAGTGAAACGAGTCGGTCAAATAATGGTCGCACCAAAAAACCGATTCAAAAGAAGGAATATATTCAAATTCCTGATTTTTTAAATCTTCACACATTCCAACGTGAATTGTTAAATGTTCAATCTCAAATTGGAAAACCATTTGCAGAGACATCAAGAGAGCAGATCTTGGAAATTTGTAGTGAATCTTTAAAAAATAGGTTAAGAATCTTATTTGAAATGAATGGAGATCACACTGGTATTTTAGATACCCTTGTTTATAACATTTCAGTTTTTAATCAATTTGAAAACAAGATAAAACTGAAAAACGTGAACTCAGTCAAAGAATATAAACAAATTCCAGATGAATTTCATTTGGAGGAGTTTTCAAGCGAACTAAACCAATTGAAAAAAGCTCTCAACTGTGATTTTGCAAACGTCACATCCAAAAAAATTTTGAACAAGGTTGAAGAGTTTACTAACCTGACAAATGAAAAGTTGATATGGCTGAAATTATACCAAAATTTGAGTTATTTGTTCAACTACAACAATAACGAAACGAGTTGCTTGGACACGTTTATTTCCGGGTCAATGGCCTTCATTGAATTCGAAAACCATTCAAATACCCCTTTTGGTGAGGCAAGTCGGCTAGTAAATGAGTACTCAGAAAGTTTAACTAATCTTTTGAACAAACTGTCTAATGAAACAGACTTTTTAAACCAAGTGAACAATCTGTCTAATGAAACAGACTTTTTAAACCAAGTGAACAATCTGTCTGATCCTATAATTCAAAGCTTACGGAATCAATTGACTCACTTGAACAAAAAAATTGAATACTTTCCGGGATTTTTGCAACAATTATTGGACACTAAAAAAGAATTCAAGGTCAATTCAAAGATTGGCCCTAAAGATTCAGAGGATATTTATAAAGCATATATTGAAATTCTTGAATACGAAGAATTAGGTTTGGAACAGAACCAAGTGGCCATTAATGCTTTACAAAGCTGTGCCAAGCAATGTGAAATAGCAGCTGAAACTTTAACAAGTCATGGAATTGAATCACATCCCGATGAAATGTGTCCTTGTATAGCTGCATCTATGCTTGCAGAAGTTGCGATTGAGGAAAGTGAAAAATCCGGGTCTGAGACGAAGAAAATGGCTGCCACCACTTGTTTGAAGGCCGCAGGTGTCATTGACATTGCTGATAAAGTTACATACTTTGCTAAAAATGCTATCAGATTATCCAATGATTCTATTGCCGTTTCCAAGAATAATGGAATGGAATTGTTAGCTTGCAGTGAATCAGCCAACGAACTTTTAACAGAAGCTACATCAAAATATGCAAAAGCTTCTCAATTGATTGAATCATTGGCAAACTGTGTCCCTGATGTGTCTGATTTGCGAGGAGATGTACACGATCAAGCCATCGAAGCTGCAACTAGATGTGTATCTGCTGCTATTCAATCGGTGAATATAGCTCTGGAAAATGTATCCTTGGCCAAGAAACAAATTTCTGATGCAACTTTGGTTGTTAAAGAGGTTTTGAAGCGTGCTGAAGTTTTGAGATTGCAGATAGAGGAGGCCTCCAAAAGTGATAAAAATGATGAGTCTAAACTGATTGAGAACCATCAACAGCCAAATCAAATCACAAACCAAAACAAGGAAACCGAGCTGAATGTATATCAATTGAGTGAAAAATTTACAAAAAACCAAACACCCGAAGAAGTTTTGATTCTGAATCCGAACAACTTCCGATCAAGACCAAGATATCAAGTGCCTGTAACGGAAATCAAATCCAAAGGGTTTGATATGCAAGAATTCTCCGGGAAGAAAGAAGAGCAAATCATTCGTGATGCGGTTTCGATTGCCTTAAAAGGCAGTACCAAAGATCGAAAGAGCCGCAAGAAAAGCCCCTTGAGAGAAATCAAAGAGTCTACAATCAAATCGAACATCCCGGTTTCGGATATAGACAAAGAATCAGTTGAAATGTTCCTACAAAAAGCCAAAAGGGCAGGCGAGGTTCAAAAGCAAAGCCAGTCAAGACAAGCGGAAGCGTATGAATGGAGCAGACAAGTGAGCCGGACTCACAACTTCAAGCCACTCGCCGGTATTCTCCAGATTCTCGAGGCGGCACCAATGGAGTATCTCTTGTTGACTATGGAAGGACAAATGATCCATTCGGACGTCAAGATGATTCAAGATGTTCTGAACGAGGACATTGTGAATGTAATCAATGGTTTGGAAAAGCATGAATTGAAAGCTTTCACCAAATCGTACAACAAACTACAGAGGAAGGGCTACAAGTTGATTGGTACCAGATTGGACAATAAGCAAAAGTTTGTTGTATTGGGACGGCCCACGCCGCGTTGGGGGGGCTTCTGGCGTAGTTTGAAGATGTTGCTAGTTTCTACTGTCGTTGTTGTTGTTAGCTTTGGAGCGGTTGGGTTTATGGTTGATGACGGAGATTATGCAGCAGGCAAGGAACAAAGTCTGAGTGCACAACAAACGAAGGAAGCGTACAATGAGATTGCTGCGGTCTCAACTCCACCATTATGGAAGCGATTAATATGGAGATATGATCCTTAGGATTAGTATATTGTGGTGATGTTTGTGGGTTTTATTTTCACGCTACCCCTTGATTTCTCACTTATTCCATGATAACCTCTTTAGTAGGCAACTGTTGCATACTTTTATTTATGTGCACAAACTTCATGATTGTTGTTCCACCGGTAGTTCCATTCCACAAACGTAACCATTCCACGGTAGCTTTGTCGCTCAAGTCGGGTATTTTATAACCGGTGGCATATATGTGTTTTTCATGCTTAACCTTTTCCTCCAAGATTTGGTGTCTGTTAGTTTGAGGTCTTCCGGGCCTTCTTTCTGATCTAAAAGTTTGAAGCTCTTCATCGTACCTTGAAAGGAATAATTCTATGAAAGATTTCATTTGATCTAAACTGAATGTAGTTGAATCTTTAAAGTCATCGTTTATAAGTTTTTTCAAGAAGAAGATGACTGTCATCTCTTTCTCTTTGGCCATAAGAGAGTCTGCCTTTTTGGTTGTAATTTTCTTATCTCTAAGAGTGGCACGATTCAATTGTTTGAATTTACGGCCTTTAATGTGCATAGCCCCTTTGGACTTGCTCACCTGTTTGGTGACTTTGTTAAGGTTGTGGGCGATAGGCATTGATAATTTGTGATGCGATGAGATATTTTTACTTAAGCTGCGAGGTTAAGATGCGAAGGTGTCAAAAAGGTTATATTGATATGTAGTTTTACATAAGATTTAAAGAGCTATGTAATTAGCTCGATTACTGAGAGTTGTTAATTGTGGATTGTTAATGACCGGATTTTAATTGATGGTATTGTAATTAAATTCTTATTGACCGTATTGTAATTGACCGTATTCTAATTGATCATACTCTAATTGACTAAATTCTAATTGACCGTATTCTAATTGATCGTATTCTAATTGATCAAAACCTAATTGATCATATTTATCATATTCATCAAATTAAACAGCTAAGATCAAATAACATTATCCTATCAATAACCTACAACATACCATCTATCAATAACCTACAACATACCATCTATCAATAACCAGGTAGTGCGAAGATGAAAAATTTTAATGTTTTGTCGTGTGCCGACTAATCCCGGTAACAAGAGTTGACAAGAAAAAAAAAAGTTGAAGTGAAGGAAGCAATGGCCAAGTACACCGAAGAACAGTTATTCGAACTCAAGAGCGAGTCGTATGTCCCGCAACCGGAGACTTTGGAAATCTTCAATGCCATGATTGAACAAGTTAAAGAACATGCGGCTGCTGAGCAAGAAAAACGTATCAAATGGAACAATTCTGACTCTTATATCGATGAATTTGGTAATGAAAGATCTTACTCACACATGAACAGAAGAAAACTCTCAAGATCTGGAGGAAATAGACCAAACTTGAGAAAGAAATCGGTTGCAGAAGTGCAAGTGGACGATGATGGCTGGGCCACTCTCACCAAACCAAAGAAATCATTTGGTGCGGAGGATGCTTTAGAAGAGAAGGCTAAGTTTAAAGAACTGTTGAAGGAAGGTGCACCTTCCTCCGGTGGTGTAGTTAAAGCAAAACCTAATAATAAGAACTTGGGCTCTTCAAAGGCTGTTGACCCCAGAGAAATTGCTGATGGCCCAAAGAGAGTTTTCAATGCTTTTGAAGCTTTGGGCGATGATGAGTGATGACGAGTCTTTTGGGACTGGCATTTGTATATTTAATGTATTTTTCAGATTAACCAAATTCTCTACTATTTTCTTTGGAATCCTTACCCAACAACCACAACATCAAAGTATTGATCCTGTTAGTTGGTAGTATTGATCCTGTTAGTTGGTTTTCTCTAAACTTGTAGATTTGTATTTTCAAGTGTCCTGAAGTCATAATCAATTAAATGATGCAATTGCAAAACTTATTTTTAACATGTTCAAGCCTCTAAAGAGATTCCAAAGCTACAGTGCTTACCTTAAGCAAAGTACCATGAAATCGGTCAATGATCCCCTTTGATCATCAACCCCGCAATTCAGAAAAAAATGCATACATTGCGATCTTTCCCCATCATTTCAAGCTTGCTAATGGATATGAGTTTTGTGGGTTGAGAGTACAAGTACTAAGGTATTGATAAGTTATCAATCCGAATAGAAAACTACTTTTTTACCTTGGAGTAAAATGGATTTATGCACAAATACTTATTCACCTCCATCGTATGGTTTTTTGCAGCTTCCCCATTGACACGCAGAATATCAAATGAGGAAAGCAATAATTTACACCTGAAGTGTAGACTGAGAGATCTTAATGAATAAAAGGTTATACTTAATAATTTTAATGAATAACATCTACACTTGCAAACCGTCACAACCACACTTGCAAACCGTCACAACTACACTTGCAAACCGTCACAACCACACTTGCAAACCGTCACAACTACACTTGCAAACCGTCACAACCACACTTGCAAACCGTCACAATTACACTTGGAAACCTACTTGATTATCCTAAAAATATAAACAAACGAGATAACTAAACAACAAAATCATCCTCGCTATCCAAATCCTCCAAGATCAGATCGATATCCGTAGAAATCATCTGCTTTTCTAAAACCAGAGGACCCACAATCGATTGAACCGAGAGCGAATCAACAAATGAATTTTCAGGTTTCTTTGATTCGCTCTTTTGATTGATTGCATCTTTCAATTCTGAAATCTTCACCACATTCACACCTCTTGAAGTTCCAGTATTTATTGAGCCTGTTGAAAATTCATTTATGGTTGGTGGCTTTGCTTGAGCTCTAATATAAATTAATTCGGAATGGATTGAAGAGATATCATTTGCAGTTCCCAAACCTAGTCCGAGACCATTATTATGAGTATATCTCATGTGGAAAGTTTCAGTATCAGAATCCTCTTCTTCATCCAGTGAAAATTGTGACAGAGCACTATGATCTGCATCACGACTCATTGGTGAAAGCATACTACCAATTGGATCATTTGCAGAGTCCACTAAAATGGATATTTCATGTGCATCTGCAAATGAATCTTCTTGTTTAAGTCTATGATCTTGACCTCTCTTGAGTAATTCCAAAGTAAATGGTTTATTAGGATTAATCCACATTGATACAAACAAGTTACTTTTAACAAAGTTTGTAAAATCATTCTTAATTAATTCTTTAGTAAAAGATTCTTTATTCTTAAATTTGTCATGATTTGAATTTAATTCCTCATTCGATGGATTAGAATCAATTCCATTCATCCATAAATTATTAGCTTTACGATATTCAATATTGAATAATAAATTAGCAAAAAATTCTGATTTTAATCCACTACCATTCATATTTTCATCATAAATTTCATCCAATGCTTGAATCAGATAATACATGATTAAAAATGCCATTGTATCTTTAAATTTGAATTTTTGTTTAAATTCATCTTGAGATGTATCTTTAGATTTATCTTTTAATGGTAATAACCAATGAAAGAAAAATGGAACAAAATTATTAAAAAAATTCATTCCATAAATCTTAAGTAAACTTCTAAGAAATTCAGTAAGTAAATGAACATTTTCAATATTTGGGTAATCATTATTACTGTAAAATTTATCAACATATGTTAAGAAATGTACAATAAAATTGTTTGGTCTTGAAATATATTGATGAGCGTTTGGGTCACGATGTTTTTTAACTTCATCAGTAACTCCTTCATTAAAATTATAACCATTTGGACTTGCTGATTTTTTAGGTGCTTTAGATAAAAGGGTAAAATTATGATTTTTGGTTGTTTTAATTTTGATTTCTTTTTCTTCTCCATTTTCATCACTACTCAGATCTCCAGAATCTTCTGTTGCATCATCTGCTGTTAAGTCATTTTTTAAGAAATCTCCAAATACATTAAGATATTTTCTTTGAATATCATTCATGTGGGCAATTGATAAACATGTTTGTTTTCCAATCAGATATGAACTTGTTGTTGAAGATGTTATTGCCACTGATCCAGCTTCACCATTTTCATTATTAATGGTTGTATTACTATTTGCTATTGAAGTATTTTTACCTCCAAATTCAGAATCTGGCAGTAAAATAGCTAAACTAATCACCCAATGTTCTAATTTAACTCGATTTCTAAGTATTGTACTTTCTTTGTTATGTAATACTTGAAATATATTAGATATATCATTTAATAATGTAATGATTAATTTATGAATATTATCACCAGAAACTTGATTACCTTCAGAATATGAAAGTTCCAACAGTTGATCAATTTTTCCTAAAAGTTCTTGAATCAGATCTGGTACTTGATCAGAATAATAAATGTGAGTTGAAAGATGAATTATACAACTTGAATAGACTTTAGAAAGTTGTAAAACTTTTTCTTGTGATAAAAAAACAGATTGATAACATATTAAATTAGATTGAAGTGTTAATAATTGTTGAATAACATCAGAAATTGATAATCCAATCATATTGATTTCACTTGAAACTAATCCCAATAAATTTTTACCACTTTCTGATAATTCTTTATAGTTGGAATTTTGTGCATTGGATGATTTTTGAAGTGCACGAGAATTAGAAAGTAAGGTTGAGACTGTAATGAATCTTAAATGAACAGGAACCCATGTAGTAAATAATTCAATAAATCTAGTACCCCAACTAAGTTCAATTTCTGGAACTTTTTGAAGATGTATAATAACTGATTTAGTAACTTCACTTAATTGAGAAATCAGTTTGGAATTAAATAAATTCTTTAACCCTCTTAACAGTTCTTCCGGAATATCTGTTGCACTCAAATTATCAAAATCATGTTCTGGGAAATTTCCTTCTTTGGCTGATTTTGACAGTATGACTTTAGAAAGATTATTAGAATTTTGATGATTATTTGCTTTTAATTTTGTTTCTAAATCTTCTAAAGTAATTGATTCATTGATTGTTTGAAGGTAATTGGGTACTACTTTAGCAATGAATTTTTTTGAAAAAGTCAAATTTTGATCAAATGTATCACTCAAGTGACGACATGCTATCAAAGAAATCATTTTCCATTCGGTTTGATTTGGGTTGCCTTTTGGAATATCATCATAAATGCTAATAAACAGTTCCAGAAGTAATGAAAACAAATCAACAAATAATTTGTTTCCTGGGAATAAAGAGTTGTCAACTTTGGAGCAAAATACTCCAAATGTATCTAATGCTGACTTGGATAAGGCCAAGTCTCTCACAGATAAAATACTTTGAACAATTGAACAAAAGTGTGTTGCAAACACATTCAAGTCGTCACTGCATTTGGTGACGAGCTCTGAAAGAATCACAAGCGTAACTTGAAGGTTTCCTGCTTTGTGTCTACTAACGTCGCGTTTGGCTTTCTTTTGAAGGAAGTCAGCAACTTTCTCAAGCTTTATCCGTCGGGTGGACGCATAGTACATCAAGTAGCTAAGTTCCGACGAGTTTGGTTTTTTGTCTGGGGCCGCCCCTGGAGGGTAGCATTGAAGGATGAGTTTTTGATGTTTTGCAGTAAAGAATCCCATATTGAAGTTTTGTTCTTTGGTGGTGATTATTCGTTGGTGATTATTCGTTGGTGATTATTGGTGCTTGTTCGTTGGTGATTGTTCGTTGGTGGTTATTCTTTGATGGTTGATGTGTTCTTTCTTTGGTGTACTTTCTTTGGCGTGTACTTTTCTTGACGAGTATCTCTTAAACTTTCTCCTTTAAATCTCTTTGTATAACGCTTCGTACAACTCTCTTTTAAAATTCACGCTTTTGTATTCAATCACTTTCACACTCACTCACACACAAGCTATCACTATAAGGGATAAGGTGAAGTCAACCAACAGAGTACTTGAGTTAAAAAACAAAAAAAATTAAGAGCGCCCTAAAAAAAGCTTATACGGCCTGTGAAAATTTACCGGGGAGGGGGTGCTCGAAATGGAGATCTTTCTGTGAGGTGAGATTACCTAAAAAATTCGTGATTGGGTCATCAGAGTGGTCATGACCAGTTTCACCATCAAGATTGGTGTCATATGTTAGTGTCTCGCTAGAGCTACCAGTATGGCAACACACACTCACAGAGGTGGGGGAAAGCTTTTGTCTCTCGTATGTAAATTGCGACCGGTGGTCCCTTTTCAGTAACTTCCCAATGCGGGAATCTTTTAGTAAAGCGATTGGTAAAGTGATTACTAACGTGATTAGGATCATATTGTAATGGTTGGAAAGAGGAGTTTTGAAGAACTCAATCCTGCTCTACTGTCGATTTTGTATAATTCGCTCAAATATTAGCATTCTCGCCGAAATTTGTGTTTCGGCCGATCTTCCACATGGCCGGTTGATTGATAAATGATTGTTGGACTGAGCTATGGAGGTGGAAATGTACATTGATGTGAAGCTTGTTTGATATGCATGTACTGGGGGTAACTTTAGATGTACAATCAATATGAAAAGTTGTAACATCCAAGAGTGTCAGTAGGTGTTGGTTATCGTTAGCTTTGTGGTTTACAGGCGAGAGCTTTATAACTGACTTCAGTCATTTAAACTTATACACTATTTTAGACCCACTGACTATTTACGTCATTTCAACCTATACACTAATTCACACTTTACAACTTATACACCAATTGGCTATTTACGACCCACTGACTATTTATGTCATTTGAAACAATCTCTAGCTACGTAGTCAAGTACATCTATTCTATACGGAATTATGAAACTCAACATACAAATACTCAATCTGGTTAGCACAACTTTTGAGTGTACATTTCATCGTTGGAGGAGTGTCTTGTTGCATAGTGTCTTCTCCTCTGAAGAAGCGTATGCACTGTGTTTGGGTGTTACTCCAAAATGGCTGCGAAAAATCAAAGAAATACAGTACCAAAAACGGGACTTTCAACTGATATTGTGAGTTAAGAAGAAATGAATTCGAGAAGAAGAAACCAACAAGGTTTGTCAAAATGGTTTTCAAAATCACCTAGCAAGCCTTAAAAGAATACACCAAAGTGTACATCAAGCTATATTAACTACACAATTTTGTACTTTTTAGTTCAATATATTCTTTTAGGCAAGTACCTCCTTTAAATGACCATCATTTAGAATCATTATCATCTTTTAGGATTATTCCTCATGACCGGCAAAATGTGAGCAGCTTGTATTCAACTTGTATTCAACTTGTATTCAACTTATAGTCAACTCGATAATCAACTTGATACTCAACTTTATAGTCAACTCGATAATCAACTTTATAGTCAACTCGATCATCAACTTGATAGTCAACTCGATAATCAACTTGATGGTCGGATTTATAGTAAAAATGGATCAAACCTCTAAGGAACCTCTGAAGACCCGTATGGCAATAATGTAACTAACTCATAGTACTGCTTCGCAGCACTATTTGCAGTATTATTTGCAGTACTATTTGCAGAACTATTTGCAGTATTATTTGCAGTACTATTTGCACAACTATTTGCAGCAGATTAATCAAGCACTCATAGTACTGCTTCGCAGCACTATTCAAATCCAACTATACTCGCCAACATCCACAATCCACCTTTGAATTCATACAATTAAGTCTACTCGCACTTACAGTGAATTCGCAGACTGGACCGAAATAAGTTTGAATGCCCCCAATCTACGTCAAAGGTGGGTCCTGGACAACTATCGAGGATGAAATCCTCAAGGCTGCAATCTCCAAGTACGGGCCAACCCAATGGGCGAGGGTTTCATCACTTCTACCCAAAAAGTCTCTGGCACAAGCCAAGGCTAGATGGTTTGAGTACATCAAACCAAACCTCAATAAATCAAATAACGAATGGTCCAAAGAGCAGGATAGCGAACTCCTCTCGCTAGCAAAGATCTTCCCCAACCAATGGCGAAGCATAGCTCAAGTGTTAGGAAAAACAGCCAGTCAATCAGTTGAAAGATACCAGAAATTGATCGATGAGATTGCTCAAACATCAACAAGTAACGACAAGGAATTGGATGAATTGGGACTCACCGGTGCCGGTATTGAATCCCTTCCAGCCATAGGACAGAAAATCGATATAAACGAAGAGTATCACATACATCCAGAAACAAAGCCCCTGCTTCCTCAAGATGACAACCTCCAAGACGATGAACGTGAAATGTTGGCCGAAGCCAAAGCCAGATTAGCAAACACACAAGGTAAAAAGGCAAAGAGAAAGGCAAGGGAGCGTATGTTGGAAGAGCTGAAAAGAATAGCCCTTTTACAAAAAAGAAGAGAGTTGAAGGCTGCAGGTTTCAACATGAGCTTAGAAACCGGAGCCATGAGAAAGCGTAGAAAGGAATTTGATGACATAAATGATATTCGTCATGAGCATACCCCAATGGTGGGATTACATGATACTCGAGAAGAAATTACAAAAAACAACTTAGAACTCGAACAGGCCCAAAAACGGGTAAGTACTCATGGACTTGATTTAAAAGAATCCCAAAGTAAACGTCAAAAAAAGGCATCTACAAATGAAAAAAAAGAGGAAGCACCCAAACATATTACAGAAAAGTTGAATTTACTGGTTCCAATTCAGCAAGAAAAACCAGTCAAAAATGCCATCCCTAATGCTTCATTAGTACAGATCATCAAAAATGGACTTTCCACGCTTCCCAAACCAATTCATGAATCTTCAACGGTGATTCCGTCCTTTGATGCTCAAGAGTCTACTATAATCATCCAAGAACCTATACTTGATTTGGGAGAAAGAGACCGTAACTTGGCCATACTAAGTCAAATATCCGAAGAACAGGCTAAACTACGGCGCTCGCAAGTCATTCAGCGTGGGTTATCTGTTCCTAATCCATCCAAATTGGTGACTCTTCCCGATTTGAAAGGCATGGACTTGTTGATTCAAAAGGAAATACATAGTTTGGTTGCGCTGGATTATAGACGGTATGTGGATCAAACCTCCAAGGGCAAACTTTTGGAAGATTTGGATGAGGAGTTGTTTGTCAAAGTTAATAAAGAAATTGAGAAAGTAATGGATAAGAGTAAGGACATGCATCCACTCGTGGCTCAGAATGGCAAGATACCGACTTTGGCAAACGACGATTTGGTCAAAAAGTTGACCGAGTACCAGGATCGTGCCCGTGAAATGGAAATCAGCTTCGAGGATGCCGTTGCGCTGGTGGAGTTTGAAGAGCGCGAATCAAGTTTGTTGAATGAGATTTATGAGAACTTTAACGATTCCATAATTATACGCCAGGATTTGAGTTTGGAGGCACGGTTCAAAGAGTTGGATGCGAAAATGTTTGAAAGCAGAGTAAAGATATTTGAGAAATTTGCTTCATGAGTATGCACAAACAAAGGAAACAACTAGTGTAAGAGGTGGGGGACAACTATTCTTTAAATATAGGCATTTGGTTATTTATTGATTAAGATAAGCTTGAGTTGCCAAGAAGCAATAGGATCATAAAAAGTATATAGACATCATGAAACTTTTATGTGTTTCTTTCGCTGGAGAATTATTATAAGATCTTGAATGGGATCTTGAATGAAAATTAACGTTCAATGTCATATACTGTAAGTGCACTTTCTGGGTAAGACTATATATTGTATATTGTATATTAGATATTATATATAAAATTCAGTATTGATAGGTGTAATGAACTTGCTTTATATATTTATAAAAGTTAGTATTGATAGGTACAAGTTCAATTTGACAAACTTTATGACATCTAATTTAATGTGTCAACCGTATCACATCAATCAAAGTGCACTTCGTGCACTTTGGGCACTTTGGGCACTTTGGGCACTTCGCACAAAATATGAATCTCTTATACATCCCACTTAAACAATCCATTCCGACCAAAATCTCAGAGTCCCTTAGCAACGTGATCCAGAGAGAGTACTTCCAGACGGTTTCTTCGTTCCAGGCAGACCTCGAGTTAGTTGCCAAGGTGCGTAGTGAGATTACCAATTTGAAAAATGACACTTGCACTATAGAACCCTTGCAACAATACTACCCGTTGATCAAGGCATTGCAGCACAAGTTCCCAGACGACAGTGTTGAGTTTGGATGGTATCATTCGTTAACTTATGGGCTCAGTGGACCTCAAATGGTTTCTTCATTACTGTTTGAATACCTCAATATTCTATTCCAAACGGCAAGTGTTTACTCACAATTGGGGTGTAAACAATCCCGATTCACGGACCAAGGATTAAAACAAGCCGTGACATACTTTCAATTTGCTGCTGGATGCATCAACATCATTCTCCAACAATCACAAACATCAGTACCAACTCTTCCTATTGACTTCACTGTGGAAACCTTGGAATGCCTAAAATTATTAATGTTAGCTCAAGCCCAAGAAGTGATATGGCAAAAGGCAATAAAAGACTCGGCCATGAAAGACTCGGCCATTTCAAAACTCCTGATGGAAGTGAGTAAACTTTACAGCCAAGCGCTTGACCGGGGAAATGTGTCTGATTTTATTAAATTAGAATGGATCAATCATATCACTTTAAAAAAAATTCATTTTGAAGCCGCCGCTTACTATCGAATGTCTTTAATTTATCAAAACCAAGCAAAGTACGGAGAGCAAATCGCAAGCTTAAGACTTGCCAAAAGTAATGTTGATGGTGGTCAAAAATTCAAAAAATATGTAGCTACTATTATTATTGAAGATTTTGATGGTTTATCTAACACTGTTGAGTCATCATTGAGTATGGCTGAAAAAGATAATAATTTGATTTATTTTAAAGAGATTCCCTCTAGTGTGGCACCTGTGACGGGTGTGGTGATGGTTAAGCCTATGGAGCCGGAAATCATCAACCAACCTGCAGCTACCATTTTCAAAGACTTACTACCATATTTGGTCATGCAAGCTTCACAGGCATTGACTGAACGCAAGATGAATTATTTCCAAGACCAATTTGCTACCCCGGTATCCAATCTTAACAACTCAATCACCATGTTCTTGACCGATAAGAAAATCTTGTCACTGATTGATTCTATTCAACAACCGGAAGAACTCCCCCTCTCCATAGTTCAACATTCCAAAGACATAACCAATGTCGGAGGCATCAAATTCATAGATGACACCATCCAAGATATCAGAGCACACGCATCACAGGGGGAAACCATCGTACAAGAATGCTACAAAAGACTCGAATTAGAAAGCCAAGAAGATGAAATGCTAAGACGAAATTTTGGTCTCAAATTTTGGACTCAACCTCATTCATCGGTGGCAAGACAACAGTTGAGTGAGAAATTGTCTAAATTAAAAAACTATCTTGGCCAAGCAAGCACAGGAGATAAGTTTGTAGAAGCAAACTATGAAGAAATGAAACCTTTGTTGGTAGTTTACACGGGAGGATACGAATCGCTAACCAAGTTTATCCCTAACCTGAAACACATAGAACTAACCCCAAGTGCTTCAAACATCATGAGTGACTTGCGTCGCTTGGTGAATGAAATGAATCAATTGAGCCAGAAAAGAAATGACTTTGTTACGAATTTGGAACGCAAAGCTCGAGAAAACAGCATTCTCCCGGAGATTATCGACGCTTACAAGAGCAGCCACCAACACAACATTAGTCAACAATTCTTTGAACCTGTGTTTGAACAACACATAAAGGAATGCTTCAAGGGTGATTTGAAATGGCTACAGGAGTCTCGAGAAGACCAAGTCAAACTTCAAAGAGAACTCGAAACCCTCAACAAGCGTTTCCTCGACGAGTATTTGCAACTCAACAACGAATCACAACGCAAACGACAAGAGGCTCTTCATCTCTTGGAACAGACGTATTCAAAATATCTCGAATTAATGCAGAACTTGAAGGATGGCGCACGCTTCTACAATGATTTCATGATCAAAAGTAATGGGGCTTTGAAAGAATGTGAAGATTACTTGTATCTGAGGCGAGCTCAAGCAAAGGAACTACAAGCCAAGCTTTCTGGTAAGCGAGCTGTAGATGAGGTTGATCCGAAGGAGTTTTCAATTATATCCCCTTCCCCTAGTAGTGTACAGAGGTGGTAGTGTCTAATTTCTTGATTGATCCCATAGATAGAGGGTGCGTAAGTTATTAAGGAATATAAAGTGAGTGTGGGGATGATTTTGCAGATATATTTTGCAGACACAGACACATTTGCGGACACATTTTGCAGACACATTTTGCAGACACATTTTGCATACACATTTTGCATACATGTTTGTTTTGCAGCCAAAAAGAATGGTGTAGTGATATCAACAGAAAATTGCTAGATTATAACAGCTTTAACTGAAAGGTACGTAGTCAAGTATGTCGTGAAACCAGGTTGTACTCTAGTGCTAATTCTCGTATAAGTGATTATTCTTGTATTTATAATGGTATTAGATTTGTATTGAAATTGGTTATTTTGAAGTTATTGTATGATATTGGCTATTAAATTTCATTGACTCCACCACATAACTCTTTATCGATACCTCACCAGATCATCTCTATCCAATCGCTCAAACATAGTCAATCTAATCAAATAATTTTGTCACTGTAAAATACAACCTGTCATACATACATAACAATGGCTTTACATAGGTGAATGCTTACAGTTTGTACTCAACAGCTGTGTTCACCCTCATGTCGGTCTTCTCATCACATCTTATGCGAACTTTCCGATACCTCAAAAACCTTGTCATGCCACAAGTCAAAGCCAAAGTCATCACCATAGTGGGAACCACGGGCGTTGGAAAGTCTCAGTTCAGTATTGAGCTTGCCAAAGCTATTAATGGTGAAATCATCAATGCTGATTCTATGCAAGTGTATAAACGATTAGAGAATATCACCAATAAGCACCCTCCAAGCGAAAGACAAGGCATTCCTCATCATATTATGGATTACATAGAATGGGATGAAGAGTATTTCATTCATAGATACTCCGAAGAAGCCAATGCAGCTATTGAAGATATCCACAAACGAGGTAAAACTCCTATAATCATTGGTGGAACCCATTATTACTTACTGAGTCTTATCTTCAACAACAAGACAATCACCAATGAAGAAGTCAAAGTCACTAATGAACAAAAGGAAATATTGGATGGCCCAGTAGAACAGTTATTGAGCACTTTACAATCAATCGATCCTATCATTGCAGGGAAATTCCACCCCAAAGATCAACGTAAACTACGTAGAGCGTTAGAAATTTATTACACTACGGGATCATTGGCATCACAAATATATCAAGACCAAAAACTAGAAGAGCTCGAAGAGTCATCACTCAAATATAATACATTGTTCTTTTGGGTTTATTGTGATCCAGTAGTATTAAACCCAAGGTTGGATTCAAGAGTTGATAAAATGTTAAAAGATGGAGCAATGGATGAAATTAAAGAAATGTACTCAGCTTATCAAAAATCAGAAATTAAACCAGATTGTACAAGAGGTATCTGGCAAGTGATTGGATTCAAAGAATTTTTAGCATGGCTTGAGTCATCTGATGACCCAAAAATGCTTGAAGAGGGCATTGATAGAATGAAAATACGAACAAGACAATACGCCAAATCCCAAGTTAAATGGATTCGTAAGCTTTTAGGGGTGGAACTCCAAAAGGAAGCTAGGTTTAATTACAAGTATGGTGGGTTGATGTATTTGCTTGATGCAACTAATCTTGATAATTGGCAAGAAAATGTTACAAAAAGAGGATTAGAAATCGCCACTCAATTTGCTCAATCTTTGCCCATTTCGGAGCCTCAGGCCCCAGAGGGACTCGAGCTGATGCTTCCAGATGGATCGGGAAAGAGTAATAAGACTATTGAGTCGCGATCCAATTGGATTCACTATTCCTGTGACATTTGCAAGGACAAAAACGGTAATCCTTTGGTTGCTGTAGGGGAAGATAATTGGAATATTCATATAAAAAGTAGACGTCATAGAAAGGAGATTGAATCGATTTCCAGAAAACGCAAGCACGAGGAAGTTTTGGCAAAGTATGGCAAGAAGATCAAAGATGAGTGATGACATGAGCGAGCTCATGTATACTGTGTACGCTCGAGGTGTGACTGAAATTGGTTAGATAGCTACTGATTTTATGTAAATAGAGATGAACACCTTATTTGTGTTCATTAAATCATATAGACTGTTCATTAAATCATATAGACTGTTCATTAAATCATATAGACTTGTGCTTATTATATCATACAGACTTGTGCTCATTATATCATATAGACTTTTGTTCATTATATCATACTGACTTGTGCTCATTATATCATATAGACTTGTGGCTATTATATCATATAGACTTGTGCTCATTATATCATATAGACTTTTGTTCATTATATCATACTGACTTGTGCTCATTATATCATATAGACTGTTCATTAAATCATATAGACTCGTGCTCATTATATCATACAGACTTTTGTTCATTAAATCATATAGACTTTTGTTCATACAGACTTGCGTTCATTATATCATATAAACTTTTGTTCATTATATCATATAGACTTGTGCTTATTATATCATATAGACTTGTGCTCATTATATCATATACACTTTTGTTTGTTTTCAGGAATAATGGTTTAATTGGAAATTGTAGGAAATGTCCGTGTTTATGCAGTAAATGTACTGAATATGATAATTAGTTGGGTTAGTATTGTGTGGATGAATATAACGAGCGAACGAACGAGGGAAGCGAGTTCGTGAGTGAGTGAGTGAGTAGTGAATTGTCAGTTCGTGAGTGATTTCGTGATTTCGTGAGTAGTGAATTCTGAGTTTGTGAGTGAATTCGTGAGTTTGTGAGTGGGTTCGCTCGTTCGCTCATTCGCTTGTTCGTGAGTAGTGAATTCTGAGAAGCTCATGGATGCAATCAGCATACGTGTGATTGCATATTCATTTTTCATTAATATTAACTATTTGGCAATGCAAATAACTAGTGTAGTTATTCATCTACAAGTTGAGTATACATTCTTTTGAGAACAAGGAAGAGAGAGATTAATAGGAGCATTGAATGGGATTGGTGATGAGAGTGCAGTGAAATCATAATGTAATAGCTTAAACCTCATACAAAATTTAAGCTGCTCAACGTATACATTGGTTGATGATATTGAAATATTGATTACATTTCAAATATGATTTGATGGTACGAATAGTGACGCACTCATAGTGCTGCGAAGCAGTACTATGAGGGCTTCGTGTATTAGTGCCGAACTTATAGTACTCCGAAGACTAGCTTCGTGTATTAGTGCCGCACTCATAGTACTGCAAAGACTATGAGAGCTTCGTGTATTAGTGCCGTACTCATAGTACTGCAAAGACTGTGAGAGCTTCGTTTATTAGTGCCGCAGTCATAGTACTCCGAAGACTATAAGAGCTTCGTGTATTAGTGCCGTACTCATAGTGTGTTAGTGCCGTACTCATAGTGTGTTAGACTAGCTTCTTGTATTAGTGCCGCACTCATAGTACTGCTTCGCAGCACTATTCGTTAACCCTCTCACTCACCTTGCTGCCCTAATAAAAATGTTGACCCACCAAACTAAAACTATAAAAGGAACAGTGCGAAATACAAAAATTTTTTCTTCTTTGATACGAAAGCTTCCTATTCACTGCACCATTTACTATAATGAATGACTGGAGGGGAAAAGGAAAGCGAGAGCAACTTCGAAAACGACCTCATACCGGAAACACAGTGTGTGTTATTTGGATCTTGCGTATTTGAAACAAATGTAGATAATAATTTGTTATTGGTGTGGATGAAAATGTATGGAGTGGATGATAAGATGAGTAAAGTAATGATGAGAAGATTGAAGGTACGCAACAAAAGAATTTAGCGATTTAGTTAAGTATTTATGGTGAATTTTGACTTCTCATCATCAAAGTTGATATCTTGATTCTCAGTTTTAACAAGCGAACGAGCGAAGCGAACTAGCGAAATCACAAGAGTTCACCGAACGACGACGAGCGAAGCGAACTAGCGAAATCACAAGAGTTCACCGAACGACGACGAGCGAAGCGAACTAGCGAAATCACAAGAGTTCACCAAACAACGACCTTGGATAATCAAAAGTTCCATAATTGCGGTACGGGTCTTCAGAGGTTAAATCCATCCTTAATTCAAACCAACCCATCATCCAAATCACACCCCCAAATTATCATTAATATCAAAACTCCATCCTCATATCACAAAACTCCATCCCTAACCCCTCCTTTATGCCTAATGGTATCCCTAATCACTCAAGTTATGTACATTTTGCACCTTGTGCCAAGAAGCAGTTACGAGGGCACAATGCCCACCTGGGCTTTATAAAGTGGTACAAGATGGATTTTTGCAGTGCAAAGTCCATTACAACAGTACTCTTCTCACGCCTGGTGCCTGTGTGCCCTTGATTTCGTGTCAGTTCGTTTTCGTGTTTGACGCCAAATTTGAAATTCGTGTATAACGCCAAATGATTTCGTGTCAGGGGCCCCCGTTGCCAGGTGAAGTTGAAGTAAATGCAATCTGCTTCTAGAAACCAAGTGAAACGATATCACTTTAAAAATAACACCCTGTTTAACCTGTAAGGTTTTACTTGATTAGTTAGTGGGGTATGGATTCAAATTCAGGTTTATATTCCAATTTAGTTATATTCAAATTCCAACTGATATACACGTTATTGGCTTGGTACAAAGTCAGTCTAATACTCAATACATTCTGCTTATCAGGATGCATTGACGCCATAGGTATGATTGTGCAAATACGTTGTATATGTGGGGATACGCCTTTTAACGATCGTAATTCATCAACGTTCCTTTGGAAACAATTTAGATCTTACGCGACTCTCCAAAGGTACAATACATAGCATATTGTTGCAGTTTTGGAATCAAAACTCAGCCTATTGTTCAGTGTTCATGCGTGATCTGTATGCGTAATGTGTATTTCCTGATCTGTGGCTATATGTGCAATCTATTTGTCCTTCTGTGCTTCTCAAGAAACTTCTTGGCTTCTCGCCTGTTACTGTTAGCTGTCTTCGGTGCGATTGGTATTGTTTTTCTTATCTACTGTTGGCAAAGTGGGTGATGTCATGTCTTGACTGTTTACTAGTTTTTGTAGTCTGTAACGTACTATGGGGGGATAAGCCCAGTTTGATGGTTACTTTCGAGTACGTAATATTTGTTCTATCATGAATCTTTATTGAAACGGTAATTTCCCTCGTATCTTTCTTCAAACCATATCTTGATTGGTTCGGTAATTTCCCTCGTATCTCAATCTTCACCATTTACTCATACTACATGTCATGCTCTACACATTATTAAAATCAACCTCTATTATAAGCTCCAATATATAGCAAAAAAGCAAGTCGTTGAGTCATAAATCATAATCGTAACTAAAAATCAGCATATGAAAAACATCTGGATTCCAAAACTTTCAAAGTTGGACTAATAAGAGTTTCTTTATTCTCATTAGATAACTTTCTTGAGTTTGTACGAGATGAATTTGATGCTTGTGAGTTGGAAGTGGATTCACTTAATAAAGAAATACCGAAATCCATGTTGAGTTTTTCTTCAATTTGTAAGAGTTTTGTATCGATTTGGGAGATTTGGGTATCTTGCTGTAGTTGTAAGTTATGCAAGTCATGATCCGAGCACCAACCGCTATTATTCAAGTGCTGTTTTGTCATTACGAAAGCTTCGGTGATGCTCTTTTTTTGTTGAGTTAAGAATGAAGAGTAGTTGATTAAATCTTCTGATGATGTAATTTCGGTGATTGAGCTCACTCGACTACGAGGAGTCACCTTTAAGTTAATGTTGGTTGTGTTATTTTGTGAGAAAACAGATGATTGATCCGATGATATGGATAAATTTCTGCCTATGCCAGAATTCAAGCGTTGATTTAATCCTTCAAAAAAGTTATTTTCAAGGGTTGTTAAATTTTTGCTTGATGATAAATTTTCCAGGAGTGTGATTACTGGTGAGTCCATTGGTGGGGTCATTGGAGTCAATGATAATCCTCTTGATCTTGTTTTCATGGTGGAGAATCCGGATGCACTTGATGGGTTATTATTAATTGGTGTAGCACAACTTGTTACACTTGATGAAGTCAGTGACAGTCTCAGGGAATGATGAGAATGACGGAATTCTGTATTATTGTTGTTATAATTCAATCTAGAAGGAAACAGGGATGTTGTAGTTGGGGTTGGTGGTTGTGATTGGATTGAAGGTAATGAGCTTAAAGACAATTTTCGAAGTCCATTTTTTAAGCTTTTTAATCTATGAGATTGATGTTGTTGGTTGAAGAAGGAATTTAAGTTGGGGAATGATGATGAAGGTGATTTTCCATTTGATGATGACGATGAAGGTGATTTGACATTCGACGTCGTTTTGGTTGTGTTGGATAATGAAGGGAATAAATGATATGTATTATTTAGATTGAGACTTGGTGAATCCAATTCATAGGTCATATTATTATAATAATCTTCCATCGATTTCTTTGGTGAATATGATTCTCCATGTTCAATACTATTTTCATGACTTACTCTTTCAACAATCCCATCTTTGATATCTGGTAATGGTGGTAATAAAACATCATCCCCTTCCTTTGGTGTATCACTTGATGTTGACTTTATAGATTCAGATCTACCCATTACCTTGTTTGGTATATTTTCTTTATAAATTATATCCATTCCTCTCCTCTTAATCTCACTCTCTCTAGTTATATATCAATCTCTCTCTCGATCTCCAGATCTCCAGCGCTATATATATACAACTGTAAATAATAATAAAAAAATGGGTATATATATAAAAAATTACCCTCTCTATTGGGCTGAAAATTATGAAATAAACAATTGGAAAAGAAACCGGGAAAAAATATTTTTGTCACCACCCTCTATCTCTCCCTTTTATGCAATACTCGAGATCAACAATAGAGGTTGGAAGCTGGAGCACTTGAAACGTAAACAATCCTTTTTGTATGATCGACGATATGTTGTGAGGACGAAGCGTATTTCTCGAGGTTTTAGTTTACGTGGTTGGGTGGTGTGGTGGGTGGTGTAATGGGTGGTGTAATGGGTGGTGTAATGGGTGGTGGTTTATGTGTGAGGGTAGTGTCTGTGTAGTGTATGTATAGTGAATGTGTGATATGTGTAAAGTGGTTGAATAATAACTATAACATAGTTTAGTCTTTATACATTGTATTGTCAAGTTCTTTTCAAACTGGGTAGCTCTGGGTGGCTCTGTTGAGTTGAGCTCTGTGGAGCTGAACTTCTATGTATATCGGCCCTAGAGCTTTCCGGAGCTTCCTCTCATCTATACCGGCAATGAGTTCCTTGTAGGTTGTACGCAGGAACAAAGCTACCAAGTGCAGGTATGAGGAGAGACGAACACAAAAGGAGGCATGCACAACCGATTACCTTGTTACAAGAATACAGAGTTCAGTTAATGAATTGCATAACCAAGCTTTTGAATATCCGAGGAAACATCAAACCAGGGCTTCTATGGAGCGAGTGTAAAGTGTATAGAGAGTAAAGGAGCGAGCATTGGGGAACAAGCAGTGGAATGTAACAAGCAGTGGAATGAGGATTGGAATAAGCATTGGAACAAACACCACAACCAACATTGGAACCAACACTACACACCACATCCAACATTGGAACCAACACTACACACCACATCCAACACTACACACCAAAACCAACACAACCAACACTACACACCACATCCAACACTACACACCACAACCAACACTACACATCCAACCAACACTACACACCACAACCACATTCACCATTTAGGACATGTCCAAAGAAGAAACTGCATCCCCGAAAGCTTAAGATCATCACACTGATCAATGCAGAAAAGATCAAAGTTAATGACCTTGGTCAAAGTTAAGGTTTAGTTAAAATTAGATAACATAGCCCAGATATGGATCTCCCCAGAATATCCGGCAGCGGATTATCCGTACCTTTCCAACAATGTGTTTGTACCCATGTTGATGGTATGCTGGTGATGGATCGATCATGATTGGATTGGTCTGACTGTTGGGAATATACAATATACGGAGAAACCTATGAGATTACAGGCATACGTAAAATGTATGAGATATAGGCACGTACACACATACTAGACACACCACATACTAGACACACCACATACTAGACACACCACATACTAGACACACTTACGAGGCACTTACCATACACACCATACACACCATACACACCACACCACACCACACCACACACCAGCACGCATGATCCTCGTCCTCTTTGAATCACTAAAACCTCACGGAAAACGTACACCGCTCATAATAGCCTACCCACTTGTTCCACCCCATCTTATCTTTAGTGGCACCTTAAACCTGAATATATCCAGTATTTTCCACCATTATTAACGTCAACCAGCTATTATTCGCATTGATTCATTATCCGCATACATCTGTTTGTTGTATTTATCCGTCAAGCAAATCTTTCCGCTAATCGAAACCATTTTCTTGATAAGGATTCAATGGCCATCTTCCGTTTTGCTTGAAATGGACATTTAATTAAACGCTATCACCGATAAATTCCTAAAATGAACAATTTTCGGCTCTTGCATTCCCAACCACCTGACAAATGTCTTGATGTCAGGTGAGCTTTGGCCAGTTTTGTGTGCTAGTTGTTGGAATGTTCTTAAAACGGTTCGAATTGGTATGTGAAACATCATTCGGTATGAACGGTAACGGTATATGTAACGGTAAATATACCGATACATATTCATATATACCGATACGTATTCATATATTCATATATTCATACATTCATACATTCATACATTCATACATTCATACATTCATACATTCATACATTCATACATTCATACATTCATACATTCATACATTCATACATTCTTTTACATATTCATATATTCATATATTCTTGTCCATATTCTTGTACATACTCTTACTCTTGTACATAATCTTGTCCACCTCCATTAAACAACACTCTCCTTCATATACTTCCAGTATGACCTTCTAATTGGGTCATACTTGGTTTCGAGCAAGTCATACATTCTCAAGCAATCATCAACATTTTTTTGAATGCCAAATACCCTTGCAAGTAACTCCATTGCAAAAGTGCTACTGGTGATGCCATTTTCCACGTCAACCAAGCCACGCAAATAAGGCTCCAACTCAACAAAATCAAGACCAAACTTCTCATACACACCAATCAAATAGTTCCACGCCGATGCATTCTGCACTGATTTCTCAATCATCGATTTGGTGTACTCCACTTCGGCCCTTACAAGCTCTTGATCAGCCTTGTCGTTACCAAAAACGATAAAAAATCTATGCGACCATGCAGAGTTGTTTCTTATGTCGATCAACAAACACTCGTCAATAAACTTAATCTCCTCCTCGCTATTGAAAAGGTTGAACTCAGAAACCAACCATTTTCTATATGACCAAACATGATGGTTTTTCTCATCACTCTCAAGCATAGCATTAATGATAGGATACTCTCTCTTGTATGAGAACTCGCTGTTATCTTTCACCAACTTCTTAACAATCAACTGCCTGTAGTTCCAGATTTGATAATTCTTTTCGTTGGCCAATGCAATCTCCTCACACCAATCAAGCTCACTCTCAAGGTCTTTGTCTAAATGACACAAGATGTCATATCGGTACACCCAGATGGTGTAGTGCGATGTGAGTAAGTCTATTCCAACCTCGGTGAGATACAAGGCTCTCTCCGAGTATTCCTTTTGCTTGGCTAATGCTAAAAGTGTTCCCATCACCAGCACATAGTCCTCTGTATAGAGGATTTGGCAGAGCTGAGGTTCCTCTTGGTTTATTTGAACTGGTTCAACGTCGTCGTAGTTGTATTTGGACATGGTGATGTTTTTTGGTGGTCTGGGGGTTGGAGGGTTTTTATGGGCTTTGTACGGGGATGCAAGATGATTTTCCTATTTGGATTGTTTGAATTGATTTTGTGGGAACGAACGAATGAACGAACGAACGAATGAACGAACGAACGAACGAACGAACGAACGAACGAACGAACAAACAAACAAACGAACGAGCGAAGCGAGTGAGTGTGTGAGTGAGTGAGTGAGTGAGTGAGTGAGTGAGTGAATGAGTGAGTGAGTGAGTGAGTCGGTGAGTGAGTGAGTCGGTGAGTGAGTGAGTGAGTGAATGAGTGAGTGAGTGAGTGAATGAGTGAGTGAGTGAGTGAGTCGGTGAGTGACTGAGTGAGTGACTGAGTGAGTGAATGAGTGAGTGAGTGAGTGAGTCGGTGAGTGAGTGAGTGAGTGAATGAATGAATGAATGAATGAATTAATCAATGAATGAGTGACTGACTGACTGACTGACTGACTGACTGAGCCACATTATTGCGGTACGGTTCTTTAGAGGTTGACACCATACGAACGCAGTGAGTGAGTGAAATAATCCATGTACAAGTTTACTATGTATACAATTGTAAAAGTATACTTGTAGTATGTTATATAACATACACCACTTGATCATTCATATTCAAGAGTAATCTTCAAACACAAACCTCTGCCGAAATCAGCATGGTACAAGTTACACCATTTTATGTAGAGATATATAAGATGATTGTGCATTTGGAAAGCCAACTCAGAGACAAATCACCAAAGAGATTGTGGATGATAATTGTTCGTTGCGTTTATTGCATATTCGGTATTAAACAGAGATAGTGAACGTACTATTCGTTGCGTTTATTGTATATTCAACATCAAGCACTCATAGTACTGCTTCGCAGCACTATTCGACGTACTATTGGTTGCGTTTATTGCATATCCAATATCAAGCACTCATAGTACTGCTTCGCAGCACTATTCGACGTACTATTGGTTGCGTTTATTGCATATCCAATATCAAGCACTCATAGTACTGCTTCGCAGCACTATTCGACGTACTGTTCGTTGCGTTTATTGCAAATTAAATATCAAGCACTCATAGTACTGCTTCGCACTATTCGTTGCATGTTCTAACTAAAGTGTTTATATCCTCGTTTTATGCATCTTATGCTGTCGTATTCACAAACCTTTAAGCGTTTAGACATTACACAGGGGTTCCAGAAGAGATATTTGTAAACGTGGTTATTATCCAACCCTTCCCACGTGTACACTCTCATAACAAACACAACAAGGCCATAGGTTTTGGTTTAATCTTCTATTAGTTTTTATATTGTAAATTCAAACACTTGCCCTCTACTCCCATATAAAAGGCCACTTCTAACATGTGATTTCAGCCCGGCTGTTCCTGCTTTTTGTATCTTGCAGCAATCTTGCCATCTCGTCATTTTCCACCATTTGTATTGTTTGCGAAGCCACTACCGGTTTCTAACCCGGGTGTACTTGATTACCCGAAACCTAAATTGACGACAAGCTCACAACAACATGTGCACTGTTGGTGGGACATCTTTCATGTTAAAAAAGAGCGAAATAGAGGTTGGTGATATCAATTGTTGGTTTTGACCATCATTGGGTTTGCTTCTACAAATTTATTGCTGAGATCATTTAAAGTTGGCTTTATGATGGATAACTGGAAATTGGCAATTCAATTAACAAACAGAATGTAGCCTATTTGTATACAATGCGCTGGTATTATCAGGCACGCTTGACAAAGTATCTTTTTTAGAATCTTAACTTTGATCATGTCGATTCATTTTAGTTAGGTGGCTTTAGTAAATGACTAACTCTTCAGTACCTTGAATTATAGCTAAACCGGAAGTGCACCAGAAGTACGTCACAAGTACGTCACAAGTACGTCACAAGTATATCACATGTATATCACATGTGCACCACAAGTATATCACATGTACACCCCAAGTATATCACAAGTACGTCACAAGTATATCACATGTACACCAAAATTGCACCAAAATTGCACCACAATTGCACCAAAGTGACCCTAAATGATCATTTGCTGAGTGTCAAAAGAATTGCAAATGATTCATTCACTTTGCTGTACTGTATAGCATCGAATGGAAGATTGGTAAATAGTTACATTATATACTTGGATCATTCTCATCAGCATCACAGCTCAATCGGGAAATGCTCCTTAAGGCAATCAATCAATTTTACCAACCTCGTCCAATGAATTATGTTGAGTTTTTTGTTTGCAAGTTATGTAGTTTTAAATTGTGAAGATGTAGCTTTTGCAAGTACCTGATGTAGTTATAAATAGTGAAGATATGCTTGTTGCAATCAGTCGCTTTTTACAGATTTGAGCAACAGCTTTGGAAATATCCGATACTATGGATCATCCGTTGACCTTCGCAGCACTATTCGTCCCATGTCACGTTCATAATGCTGCGAGGTAGTGCTGCGAGGTAGTGCTGCGAAGCAGTACTTTTCGTCCCATGTCGCGTTCATCATAGTGCAAGTGCGTGAGTGAGTGAGTGAGTGCAAGTGCGTGTGCGAGTTCGTGTGAGTTCGTGAAATCACTGTCAAGTATTATGTGCCACACAACAGGTGCACTGGCACCTGATGTACCCACTCAAATTGAAGGCACCCATTAATGACTTGATTATTGCCAACAATGAACAGCTGCTTTTGGATACAGCGTGTTTCGAATACTTTACCAGTGTGGCCAGAAATATCACTTTGCTTTTGATTGATAAGAACAAGGTTGTTTCCCTTTTTTTCTGTGAATAGCTCATTGGTGGTGAGGGTAATGTGATCAAGTTGTAGGTTTCCATTATTGCGGTATGGGTTTTAAACATGCGACGAATAGTGCTGCGAAGCAGTACTATGAGTGCTTGATATTTAATTTGCAATAAACGCAACGAACAGAACTTCAAATAGTGCTGCGAAGCAGTACTATGAGTGCTTGATACTGAATATACAATAAACGCAAGGGGTTTCTGGTTTGCAGATCCAGTTTTCTTTGATATGTTTGGTGATGTGCTAGTTTGCGTCCACTATATCCAATCAAGCTTGAAGAGCTTGTTGGGTGGCCTTTAAAGAGCCAAGTCCAACCAACTCCGATGATACACCTGCTCCAATACACCAATTGATCTGGGTTTCTTTTTCGGACATCATCTCAACTACCACAAACGAGCGAAGCGAGTTTGTGAGTTCGTGAGTTCGTAAATTCTAGTTTGTGAGTTTTTTGGTCCTTTATTATATTTCCAAGGTCCCTCCCTTTGGTTCACATTTTTGATGTAAATAACAAAGAATACGCCAATGATCTTGCCGGGATCCATCTTGCAGCGTAGGTAAACCTCTTATCGCTTTCGAATGCCGAGAGAGGTCCCCTTGACTTTTTGTATGTGTTTGTGTAGATTAGGTGAGGTTGATATCAGTCCAAATATCAGCTCAAACGATCGCCATGAAAATGATGAAACGATCACAATGAAAAAAAATGGTAAGCAGTATGGTTTTCAAATGAGTAGAGAATTCTTAGATAGCTGGCCCTGCATAATCTTATCTGGCAGCCCCGCATCTTCTTCTGGTGCTGTGATGCATTCGAAATACATCAAGTGTAAATCACTTTTAAAGCCAGTTGTTCAAACTGTCGCAAATCCCCTTGAGGGTTTTCCGATTTCTGGGACTCTCTTCTATAAAGCATTTCAATGTGTAGACAATAGTGCTATTTTGATTGCCAATAACCCAAGCGAGATACCACACAAGGGGCAACCACAACAGAACAAATGTGAGAAACCTTGCAAATACCAAAGCGAAGATTGTTTTGTAGTTCTTTGCAACAAAACCATTAGTAATTTTGATCCTGCTTCTTAGCAATTGTATGTTACGTGACATCTGTTATTTGTCACCTGTAGACTTTGGTTCGTTACAATCTGTATGAAAATCATCAACTCTTTCTTATTCAAGTTCCCAGGAACTCCAATTCCTCTTAACAATTGCTCTATTGCATGACAGCTCTCTCAGTCTCTACTTTTCAGTTGTACATCTATGCGCGTTTCTTGTTGGATTATTTCTTATATGAGATCAAACTTACGAGATAGTCAGATTGTTGTGCTAGCCGTATCAACAAGCTGTATACTCTATCTAGTCCTACTCGTTGTTATGCCGTCATCTTCGGTGCCATTGCTCACGTCTGTATTCATTGGGTGTAATATGATATCAAAGACCCGTACCTTTCAAGGCTTGATACCCAAGGTTTATAATGTTATCGAATCCGTCAGATACCAGAGTCGATTGAATGTCCCAACAACCAAAACCAAAACCAATACCACGCAAGGCGAAGAAAGTCTTGAAGGCTTGAACGATACTTTTAAAGTTGAAATACTCTCTGCAATCAAATCCCTTCAAGGGTATACCAATGAAAGCAAAAAGCAAAACGACCGAAGGCGTCGTCTATTCAAGTTGATGACTTGGAGACAACAGAGATTATGCGAGGATGTTGGATATATGAAGAAACTTTCAAAAATGGACACTTTACTATCCCCTAATCAAAAATTCTTGGATTCCATAGCGTCTAGTGCCATTGAAAAATACGGTGTCACTTACCAAGATTTCTCCTTATTGAAACAAAATACCCCAATTCAAAATTCTTCCAGTACAAACTATAGAGTGATCGAAGCATTGACCCATTTCGTTCGTGATTGGTCCCTGGAGGGATCCATAGAATCGGCTCCTTTGCTTGACTACATTAAATCCCATCTTAACACCATGGTGGCTGATTCCGCACAATCGGAAACTACAATTATAGTACCGGGGTCAGGACTCGGTAAAATCGCTCACGAATTAAGTTTACATGGTGATTTCAAAGCCGTTTACGCTGTTGAATATTCCGGTTTGATGCATTCCGCTCATCAATTCATGTACTCTTCCGATTCCAAAAAAAATTTGATTTACCCATTCATTCATTCATGTTCGAATTTTTTAGATACATCTACTCAGTTTAGAAGTGTTGAAATCAATTCGGTTGCAAAACCCAAAAACTTGCATGTTGTATTGGATGATTTCAAAGACTTTTGCCCAAAAGAGCAAAGTGAGACTTTGGTTATCGTGACTGCTTTTTTCATAGACACGGCTGAGAACTTGATTGATTATTTCGATGCAATCAACTCCTTGACCAAAGGTTCAAAAAATGCTTATTGGATCAATGTTGGCCCTTTAAAGTATGGCTCGGCTCCCCAAGTTGAATTAAACTCTCATGAAATTGCTCAAATAAGGCAGAAAATGGGTTGGGTTGATATTGATAGTAAGAGTTCATTTGAGATTGGCTTGGGTGAAAATGGTTTGGTTGGCTATGCGACGGATAAGCAGAGTATGTGGCAGGGATTTTATGGTTTGGCCTGTTGGGCTTCTCAAAAGAAGACAAACGAGTGAAGCGAGTATACAAACGAGCGGAGCGAGTTTGTAAGTGCTTCGCTCGTTTGTGAGTGAGTGAAAGTTACAGATCAGATTATTTGGTATCGACGTGAGATTTAAGCTTGATTTGGTATCTTCATGATATCTAAGCTATGTTTGTCATCTTCATGATATCTAAGCTATGTTTGTCATCTTCATGATATCTAAGCTATGTTAGTCATCTTCATGATATCTAAGCTATGTTAGTCATCTTCATGATATCTAAGCTATGTTTGTCATCTTCATGATATCTATTCATATATTTATATTTCACCTTCAGGCTTTCAAATAGATATAGATTAATAAATTATGCTTAATGAGTTGCTTGTACCGAGAGGTGATAATTAACTTCTTTGGCTAGACTAAGAAATGAATAAATTGCAAGTATACGTCTCTGCTTCTTCACAATTCACTGGAAAGCGAAACCATAGATGAAAGTAAGGTGAAGAGTTTTCAGATGTACAAACCAAATGTACCTTATGAGCTCCATATGTATACATTTGTTGAATAATGATACCTTGGGAAGTCTTTTTTCATTCATAGGCTGACCAAAACCTGGGATTGACAGACCCATTTACTCGTTACATATCATAGGTTAGTATGTGGTGAAGGGAAGGCCATCAAGAGAACGAAAACACCCAAAATTTGATTGCAAGGTGGTTTTCCCTTAAATTAAAACAATATTACTGTTTGACTTGAATCAACTCATTGCCATGAATAAGCTTATTGTCATGGATAAACTCATCATGTCAACTCATCATGCCAACTCATCATGCCAACCCGTCAACTCATTTTAACTTACAATACAGATTCAAGAAGTTCATCTATTATTCACTATCGTATTACTAAACTTTTTGTCACCTGGTAGTACTAAAAGCTTGTGCGGTACTCTATCCATATTTGCAAGCAACAGCCACATCCAAAGTAAAGTCCTAAAAAATACCAAATTTGTCACCATTTCAAGTCTTTGCTTCAGTTGGAAGATCTGGCAATGTCACTACCTTTGTTAATCTGCACCTTCTTATCTTCACCACCACTAACAATCCCAATATCATTATCCCAACATACACCAAAAACTTTACCCTTCAGATCATCATTTCTGACAATAGTATACAAAGATTTGTCAGCTCTCACATCCCAAACTTTAACGGTACCATCATGAGAAGCTGAAGCAAACATGTTATCATTATTTGGCAGGGCAGCAAGAGAAACCACGAAATTCGTGTGACCCACCAACTTACTCAATGTTTGATCTGTAGTAACGGAGGTAATTCTTGGATCATGGATATTAATATGACGAGCCAGAGATCCTGTAACCAACAAATTTTTTTGAGGTAATTGTAATATAGATAATAAAGAATAACCTGTAGATCTTGTGTCTACGCATCTGCTTGTCACCAAATCCCAAGTCTTTATAGTATGGTCCTGTGATACAGAATATGCAACAGTTTTGTCTTTATGGTCGAAGATGACGTCTTCAACAGGTTGAGTATGGGATTCTAAGAGAGAGAGAGGGGACCTGCGTCTTGTTGTAGAGTCTTGTAAAGCCATTTTTCTTCTCTTTTTCAGTGCTGAAGAGATGACATTGGAATCGTATTCCATAACTTGTACTGCAGTCATATCTTTATGATTTGTTGACCAGAGACCAACCACATGATCATAACCAGCCGATAATATACGTTGCGACTTGTTATCGACATCTAATGAGATCACTGGAGCTTTGTGACCTTCCAAGATTGCCACTGTTTTAGCGTCTTCAGGTTCATCGTCATCTTCAGCGATTGAGCCTTCAAGTGAAGATTTCCATAATCTAACTTGTCTATCATTACCACCAGATACAATTCTAGTTGGTGAGATCCATTTAACACATCTAACTGACCCCGAATGTCCGACAAATTGTTTTTCAATCACACCGGACATATTGTAAGTTCTTACAATACCATCGTAAGATCCGGCAAGAATTTTTGCTTGTGGAACTGACAATCCATTGAATACATTCAGTGGGTTGATTGCATCTAAGGAAGACACCCAATCATCGTTATTGAAAGACCCCAAGAAAGAAGGTGGCAACACGGCTCTGGTATATTCCAAGTTGAGATGTGCTTCACTGGATAACCCATTCTTGGTTAAATACTCCTCAACTGAGGTTCTTAAAAGCACTCCATCAATCAAAAAATCAAATGGAACAGGAGTCTCGGTCTCTATAAGTTGGTTCACAAGATCAGACAACCCGTATCTTTTAAGCGACACTGGCACGAAAAGTGGAGCATCCGAAAGGTGCAACGTTTCGTCTTCTTCCTTGGTGAAGAAGGAGATCTTTACTTGGGCAGACATGTAGAAAATTTAAGTCATCGCGATTTTTACCGAACAAGTATTAATGACCAGACACTCGTTACTGTGTCCGGGCAATAAGAGACAAGACGCATTTGACTAGTAATGGTATAGAGAGTCTTTTGGGTTGGATCCTGGCGAGATGTTTATTTAGTAAAATTACAAAATAACCAAGTTAATGGCAACCATTGGCTAAAGCTCACTATAGATTCATGTAGCTAGTTTTTTGTTGAAGCTTCTACTTGAAGAGTTTACCTAATCTTTGGCTTTCAACCATTGACTGTCAACCACATGTTATTTAGCTGCTTTGAATGTCAACCAGGTTATGTAGCTGATTTGGTTGCGTCTGCAACACTTTGCAGCCATTGTTGTTCAAGAGAAATAGTTTCATTTAAACACTTATTCTTTGCAAGTGAATGTGCTAATTGTAATCTTTACGTTTTAATACACAACTAGGCGATAATGATTGTTTGTTAGGTTTTCATTGGCTCTCCACCATAGCTGGATGGTAAAAAGATTTCAAAAAAGAATTCCGATACCGGGAGTCGAACCCGGGTTTGCTCGGTGAAAGCGAACCGTGCTAGCCGTTACACTATATCGGAAACTATACGTAAATTTGAACCTGGCAAGCTCAAACCTGCTAGCCGTTACAATCGAATAATATACGTAAATTAAAACCTGGCATATATATAAACTTCACCTTCTTACATAAGACAAGTTAACCTTGTGTGAAAATGGGTTTCGAAAAGGTGTTGCCCAAAGAGCAAACCTTCCAACCTTGGCAACTGTTCGAACGCCAGCTCCACTTTTGGATCTGGTGCTGGTTGAGCGCTTGATTCGAAACCTTTTCTTGCGCATGATTGATATGGACATTGACCCCATTTTGGGGTTGGTGGATAGATAGTTGAAATCCGAAAGCTTACCTTTTGTGAGCAAGGTCTTTATGGCTCTTTTCAATCTTCTCCATCTTCGTTTGCGTGTTGTGCGTGGTGGTGGAAGTGATCTCATTTGTGTGCAAATTAAAAGAGTTTAAATGTTGGAAGTTGAAAGTTTAAAAGGTTGGGAGTTTAAAAGTTTTTAAGAGTAAGAGTTTAGAGTTTAGTAAGAGCTTTAGTTAATTTATTTTAGGAGTTTATTATTGTCATTAGCTTAGAGTATAGTAGTGTATCGTTTAAAGTATATTGGTCTTGTCTTTTGAGCACGTTATGCTTTTAGTGTTGGAACTTGAAAGTATCACCTTTCATTCATATGGGGTCATTACCAGCATATCAAGTTTGATGCTTTGATGTTCTGCTTTGCTATGGAGAAACCGACAACCAGGACTGAAAACTTGGACCGCGAATATGGCTGCGAAATGTTCCACATGAGTGCAAACTCCGACCACGAATATGGCTGCGAAATGTCCCACATGAGTGTAACACAGTACAAGTTCCCAATTCGTAAGCAATATTTTGATAGTAAGTAGTACTTTGATTGTTAGCGGTACTTTGACCATTGGCAGTACCCACTCGTTGCGACACCTTGAGTAGTGGTATTTTCTTTATTTTGTCAGAATATAAGAAAAACAACAGAATGGTCTTGGAACCTTTGGTGTCATTAAACTTTTCAAATCCACCCAACACACCTAGCTCAATTTCATACACAGTAAAAACCTGAAACCAACAAGTTATCCTCGTAAATTATGCAACCGATCTTGTGCTTGGAACTAACCTAAAATCAGCATTTCGGAGATATCTAGGTGATGACAAGTTTCGATTACGAGATACGAATTGAAGATGGTAGTTTGCCAGAGTAGCTAAAAGATATGAAATGTATATTGTATATCCCAAGTCATGATTACGAGATATGCATTTTACAAAGCCTGTACCCGAAAGATCCAATGCTTTGTAAAAGGGACAAAAATCAAGATATGTATGTGAACAAAATATAATAGATATAACATCGTACATAAAAGTACATAACACCACACACCACCACACACCACCACACTCCACCACACACCACCACATACAACACACTCCTACCTGAGTCATGGATCGTCCGCGGAAAAGCCGTTATCTCAAAAGAAACCCAATCACACGTGACTCCATCGAAGAAAAATTTTATATATAATAGCGAGCGCGAAGGAGATGAATTTTTGGCAACCAACCCATACTAAGCATGTCCGAAGTTCCCATTGAAGTTTCCAAGTCTTTTGATACCATTTTGGTGTTAGACTTTGGGTCTCAATACTCCCATTTGATTACCCGTCGTTTAAGAGAATTCAACGTTTATGCTGAAATGTTACCATGTACTCAAAAGATTTCTGAGTTATCATGGACTCCAAAAGGTATTATCCTTTCTGGAGGTCCATACTCAGTTTATGCTGAAGATGCACCACATGTTGATCATGATATTTTCAAGTTGAATGTTCCAATTCTTGGAATTTGTTATGGTATGCAAGAATTAGCTTGGATTAATGGTAAAGGAGTCGCCAGAGGTGATAAGAGAGAATATGGTCAAGCAACTCTTAACATTCAAGATACTGAAAGTCCTTTATTCCATAATGTTCAAAACTCAACTGTTTGGATGTCTCATGGTGATAAATTACATGATTTACCAACTGGTTTCAAGATCATTGCAACCTCTGATAACTCACCATACGCAGCTATCTCTAATGAAAAGGAAAGAATTTATGGTATTCAATTCCATCCTGAAGTTACTCACTCAGCTTTAGGTAAAATCATTTTAAAGAACTTTGCTGTTGATATTTGTAAAGCTGAAACTAATTGGTCAATGGAAAATTTCGTTGATACTGAAATCGCAAGAATTCGTCAATTAGTTGGACCAACTGCTGAAGTTATTGGTGCTGTTTCTGGTGGTGTTGATTCTACTGTTGGAGCTAAAATCTTACATGAAGCTATTGGATCACGTTTCCATGCAATTTATGTAGATAATGGTGTGATGAGAAAGAATGAAACTGAAAATGTTTATAAAACTTTAACTGAAGGGTTAGGTATTAACTTAACTGTTGTTGATGCTTCTGATTTATTTTTGGGTAGATTGAAAGGTGTAACTGATCCAGAAAAGAAGAGAAAAATCATTGGTAATACTTTTATTAATGTTTTTGAAGAAGAAGCTGCTAAAATTAAACCAGCTTCTGGTCAAGAAATTGAATATTTGTTACAAGGTACTTTATATCCAGATGTTATTGAATCCATTTCTTTCAAAGGTCCTTCTGCTACCATTAAAACTCATCATAATGTTGGTGGATTATTGGAAAATATGAAATTAAAATTGATTGAACCTTTAAGAGAATTATTTAAAGATGAAGTTCGTCATTTAGGTGAATTACTTGGTGTTCCTCATGATTTGGTTTGGAGACATCCATTCCCAGGTCCAGGTTTGGCCATTAGAGTTCTTGGTGAAGTTACTAGAGAACAATTAAAGATTGCTCGTGAAGCTGACGCTATTTTCATTGAAGAAATTAAAGCTCATGGTTTATATAAAGAAATTTCTCAAGCTTTGGCTGCTTTGTTACCAGTCAAATCAGTTGGTGTTATGGGTGATCAAAGAACTTATGAACAAGTTATTGCTTTGAGAGCTATTGAAACTCAAGATTTCATGACTGCTGATTGGTATGTTTTTGAAGCTGCTTTTTTGAAAAAAGTTGCATCTAGAATTGTGAATGAAGTTGATGGTGTTGCTAGAGTTACTTATGATATTACTTCAAAACCTCCTGCAACTGTTGAGTGGGAATAGATTTTTAGATTGAATGGGACAAGTGGTGCCATAGGACTTGACGAGTAGTTTATGGTATTGCTAGTATATTAGATTTGAGTGTAAACGTGAACGAGCGAACGAACGAGCGAAGCGAGTGAGTAAGTGAGTGAGCAGCGTATATTAATATCATTTTACGACTTTAATACTAATTGTTGCAAACGAGCGAACGAGCGAACGAGCGAAGCGAGTTCGTGAGTGAGTTGGTGAGTTCATTCGTTCATTCGTTCATTCATTCGCTCGTTCGTTCGTTTGTAAGTGCGAACTTTCGAGTTAAGCAAAGTCTTTGAGTGGGTGAGTGAGTAGGGAGTGCAAAGTCTAATACACCAACATATGGGTGAGTGAGTAGGGAGTGCAAAGTCTAATACACCAACATATGGGTGAGTAAGACTCTCCCTTTGGGAGTTTGGTGAATTTTCTCTTTGGCACTCTTAATTTCTCATGGTCCCTCCCCCACCTTTATTGTCATTTCTAAATTTACATTCGACAACACTGAACTCTCGTCATTATACATCCATCGTTGATATTCGAAGTTGAATTCACAAACTGACAAATTCGCAAACTCGCAGCTACTCACTCACTCGCTCGTTCGTTCGTAATCGTTTTCCAAGTGCCACATACCGATATGAATATCTATGATTTTGCCAAGTATTGCGGTACCAGTCTTTAGATGATACTTGGAAATGGAACTAACCTGTAAAGACCCGTACCACAATAACTTCTGTTGGTTGCAAATGAGTCTCTAGTTTGTTGGAACTTGATATAAAAATAACACTGTGAGTGAGTAAAGTGAGTGAGTAAAGTGAGTGATTAGTTAGTGAGGTTTGTGAGTATTACAAGACCAGTACCGTAATAATGAAACAGTAACATAGATTGACTAATTCAATCCAAATCCTCCATTTCACAACAAACCTACAACCATGCAATATAATTCACTAGTTAATTCACTGGCTATTTCACTGGCTAATTCACTCACCACTCGCTTCGCTCATTCGTGGTGTGTTTGACAAATTACGTCATATTTATCACAAGATATAATCAATAAACCAATCAAGTCAAATAACCAATCATAACTCTATCAAAGCTATCACTCTATAAAAATATCTAAAGGATCATGACTCGTTTGGGCTTCCCCAGTCTCACTGAACAAAGTCATATTGGTCGCACGATTTGAAAGTTAATTCTGAGTCATGGCTTCATCTATCCCCGGACCCGTTCCCATTCCATCGTCAAAGTACAATCTATCTACATACTGGGGTAGAGTCCGCCATTGTGCTGACATTTCGGACCCAACCATGTTACTCAATACCACTAAGGACATTGAGAATGCTAAGCGACTCATTTGGGATTACCGTAATGGAGTGATTCCTTCAATGACTCCAGAACTTTGGAGAGCCAAGAAGATATTGGACTCTACATTACACCCAGATACTGGCGAGACGGTACTCCTTCCATTTAGAATGTCACTGTGTGTTCTTTCAAACTTGGTGGTTACCAGTGGGATGCTTACTCCCAACTTAGGTACTGTGGGTACGCTCTTCTGGCAAGTTGCAAACCAATCGTTGAACGTTGCAATCAACACAGCAAATGCAAACAAATCACATCCACTCTCCTGGGGACAAATTGCATCCAATTACTCCATGGCCGTCACTGCAAGTTGTTCTGTCGCTTTGGGTCTTAATGCTGTGGTTCCACGTTTGAAAAATATTACCCCAAATACAAAAATGGTGTTGGGTCGTTTGGTACCTTTTGCTGCAGTGGTATCTGCAAGTGTAGTTAATGTGTTTTTAATGAGAAGTGAAGAGCTTAAAAAGGGTATTAGTGTTTTCAATAAAGAGGGTGAAGAAGTAGGTACCTCTAAAACAGCTGCATTGTACGCGGTGGGTGAAACTGCTGCAAGCAGAGTTATAAATGCAACACCAATCATGGTGGTTCCACCTTTAATCTTGATGAAATTACAAAAGTCTCGCTTCCTCAAAGGCAAATCAAAGTTGGTTGAAACTTTAACAAATATTGGTTTGATCTTTGTAACTTCTTTAATTGCTTTACCTCCTGCCTTGGCTGTTTTCCCTCAAAGAAGGGAATTGAGTGTTTTGGTTTTGGAGAAGGAGTTTCATGATTTGAGAAATAAGGAGGGTGCAAAGGTTGAGACATTGGAGTTTAATAGAGGTATTTGAATGTTACCAAAGATGATGGATATGATTTTTGTTGATTTCAATTAGATTTCGGGTTGAATTCTTATGTAATGTTACAAACAATATATATTATAAAGTCAAACCATAGTTGAGTAGTCAGCTTGAAATGAGTTTTTTCAAAGCATTCTCAAATCCTCAAGGCTTTCAGTCTTGAGGTGAAAACTGTAACCTGGACCTAAAGCACAAATATCTATAAAGTTCTGTAGTTGATTGATATTTCAGTTGGTGATATTATGTAATAGTTGATGATGTTTATTCATTCAAAGAGGTAATTTTGGGGGTACCCAAAATCATATCCATTGAATTGGTGAATTAAAATTATTGTAATCTCATACTCGAACTAACGGATACATTCGAGCATCAACTACTAAGTGATCTCTGTGATCTCTGTGATCTCTGTGATCTCTATGATTTTGCCAAGTATTACGATACCAGTCTTTAGATGATACTAGAAAAAGTAACTAACCTCTAAAGACCCGTACCACAATAGCTTCTGTAGGTTGCAACGAGTCTCTAGTTTTTTGGAATTTGATATAAAAATAGTACTCATGTAAGCTTGGATTGACTCATACAGCACGTTTGCACTGTGACTTCTTCATCAAACCTTGCACATCAATATAAAAGTATGAGCCTGTATCAATAATCAAACTCAAAAGATACTCTATCATATTCTATGGAACTCAAAATCACAAACGAGCGAAGTGACTTTATTCTATGGAACTCGAAATCACAAACGAGCGAAGAGACTTTATTCTATGGAACTCAAAAATCACAAACTCGTAAACTCACTGGCAAATCCTCCCAAACTCGCTTCGTCCGTTTATATTCAAACTCGTTTCGTTCGTCTTGGTATACACCGTGTGATTATTTGAGACTCCCCACTTGAAAAGCTATACAAGGCTTAACCTCGGGATAATAGAAAGCTTCTATTGTACCTCCAGAAGTTTCATTCCGAGTGTTTTCTTTGATTGAGATCTCTTCTTTAGACCGAAAACATCAAAAAACCTAAGAAAAGATCTGACAACCATGTTAGTTGGCATACCGAAAACATCCATAGAACTAAAGAATGCAGTAAAGAATCGGACAACCATGATAGTTTGCATACCTCTCATTAGAATGCAGTAAAGAGTCTAACGATTTTTTTAGTTTTCATACCTTTAATGAGGTGATCTAGATGTGGAATAGTTTTGGAGTCACTAAAATAATGTTACATTAATGAGCGAACGAACGAGCGAAGCGAGTGAATGAGTGAGTGTGAGTGAGTGAGTGAGTGAGTGCGTGTGAGTAATGTGAGTTCGTTCGTTCGTGAGCGACGAACAAAGTCACGAACAAGCATGTAACGAAATAACGAAATCGTTAGTTAAATACATGCTTCCCATTACATTTGTTGGTATAAACCATCAACGTATATCTCCACTACTCGAAACCCTTCACCTTTGAAATACTATGACAATTCCACTTTTCATTTGCATATTCATCGCCAATTCAAAGACATCATTGGTACGGTCTACATTGTCAAAAGAATTAAATATTAAATTTTGAAAACAACGGACACAGTCCATGCTTCGTTACTGAATGAAGCTTTGCATACAAACAGAAGATTAATACGAAAAGATGAAAACCAATTATGGAAGCAGACCATATCTTGGGCCAAAGTAACCATCTGGAGCCGACTCCGCGGCATTCAATCTACTTATACCAGCACCATCAAGGCCATCATAAGTGACTGTGTTACCCCACCAGTTGATTTCTTTATCATTATATTGCACAGCAAAAAACATGATGATACCACTAAAGGCAATACCTGCATTCATAGCACCAGAAAACACATAGTTATACTTTTCCCAAAAGGCACTATAGTGCTTCTTCATATAGTGCATGGAAAGAAAAGACAAGTATAAACTTCCAGTAAAGTAACTCAAGTTATAAACACCATAGTTTAACATACCACCAAGAATCAAAGTTGGATTCACACGTCTAGTCCATGATGGACCATACCAATGAAGAGCCACAAATGGGAAAGCAAGAAGGAATCCAATCAAGAAACAGTATTTTAAAACTGGGTAAAGACCATCAAACACTTTTTGAGGACCAATAACACCCCAAATAACAGAAGCTGAATAGAAGGTGGTTGCTCCAGGACAAGTGAATTTTTGAGGATTATGAGGAACACAATAATCTTTAATTTTTTCGATTTGGAAAGTGGTAACACCCATTCCAACGAAACCTGAGATAAGAACAGACAAGATTTGACAACGGAACATTGATCTTGGAGGAACTTTAAGATAATGACCCATTTTTTGATCACTAACATAATTGGATGATTGTCCACCAATGTTATAACCTAAAGCTTTAATAAACATCAAAGCAACTGGTTTACCAGGTAAAGCATAACCAATAATCAATTCAACCAAAACATTAAGACCGAAACCAAACCCGGTAGTTGATGTAAGATAAGATAAAGGAATCAAAAACACTAAATTGATAGCAAGTGCAAAGAAAATAGTCCATACTGGAGTTGAAGTTGGGAAAAGCTCAGCGCAAAGAATTGCAAGAACAATTGAAATGACCAAAACGACCATAAAAATCCAATCTGGAACTTCAGGATAACGACTCATCATAATAGAGTGAGGGTCATCAAAATCTTCATAATTCTTAGACTTGAAACTTCTAAAAGATTTTGAAAGAGATTTAAGCCCAGCTAAGAAAGTTTTCCAATTGATGATGAATTCGTAAACGAACAAAAATGGGAACATAGCAAAATTGGCACCATAAGCAAGTAAGTTACCAGCAGAATAGAATGGAGGTCCATATTTCTGATATTTTTCATTATCGAAATTACTTTCTGAGTCCAAGATATTAGTAACGGCATATCTTTTACCTGTGTTTGTGAATAAAGAAGGACTGTTGATTGGTAAATATCCACTCCATTTCAGGTTGGAGTAATAAATTCCGGTGACAATGAAAAATCCAATGACAGTACCAACGTATTGGTTCACTTGAGAGAAGAATGGATAAACCAACCCAGCATTAAAATTCAAAATATTCCAATCAAAACTGGTGATTGGATTAATACCCATACCTGACACAGATCCAGTGATTGTAGCCAAATCGAAGTTATCAGGTTTGATCCAAGTCATCCAATTGAACAAAGAAATGGCTTGGAACAAATAATTTGGAATCCAAAAGTAAACAAATGAAGCAGATGTGACGATGAAGAAAAACTTTTGTCTGGAGATTGTCCATCCATTGATCATTTCTTTCTTTTCAGGATTCATTAAAGCTTTGTTAAGAGCTAATGTTGGTAAAAGTGTTGGCCAGATTGACTTTTGTTGGTACACCACAAATCTTCTTAACATACCAGCTAAACCAAAACCCATAAAGTTGGTTGAGATGATAAGAAGAACTTGATAACCATAATTAACCCAATGTTCACCATAGAATAAATCCATTTTTTGCACAGTAATATTAGAGAGGACATATGTAGTACCATCAGAAACAGAATAGAAAATGGTTGCAAGAATTTGTTCTTTAAAAGTCCAAGGACCAGGATTCAAATCAACATTGATGTTGAAAACCTTGAATTTGTATTCTGGAAGTATCAATGCAAGAAGAAGACCTGATGGATAAAGAAACATTTGAACCACATCACTACTTAATGAGATAGCAGGTTGTCTGTTTGAAAAAAAAGTATTAATAAAAGTACCAATGACAGTCCAAATGATACCTAAGAAATAAACTCTAAAAGTCTCACAAGGAATAGTCACATCATCAAAAGGATCACATACGGATCTAACTTCAGGGTAAGGGGACCAATATCCAACTAAAGCAGCTTCAGTTCTAACTTGTAAGTCCCAATCTGTAATTTCCAAATGATCAAAAGAATCCAATTCTAAGGAAGAAGCAGTTGATGATGACCGGAATTCAATCTCCTTTTCTTTTTCAGAAGGGAAGGAATTCTCTAACTTATTTTTAATAGGAACTTCAGCTGGAGATGAATTAACTAATCTTTGATAAAGTTCATAATCACCAGCTGGAATATTAGAATCATCAGCAAATTCTTTAATTGCTTTGTTCAAAATCTCAAGAGCTTCTAATGAACCCATTGCTTCAATCTTTTCAATCATAAATGAAGCAGATGGTGGTAATTCTTCTAAAGATAATAATCCACCAAAGTTCAATCTATTCAAAATCCAAATCTTTTGAGAAGATGTTAATGTTATACCAACTTCACCAATACTAATTGCATGAGATCTGGCAGCTTCAAGGTTGATTTGATGATCGTCAAGATCAGTTCTATTATGAACACTACGTATTCCTGCCGAAACAACAGCATCCAATTTATTATCGTTTGCAACCATGTTCAATTGTTTTGACTGTTTGAATCAAGACCAAAACCCTGAATATTTATATTCATAGAAGCCATAGTTGTTATCAATGGAAGTCAAGTTTTGACACTTTATTTTTTGACACTCCATGTAACACCAATAATTTCATTATCATCTATATCATGGTTACCAATTTAACCGCCTTTTGAGCAATGAAACATAAAGCAATGCATGGAAACATGCATATGTCCTTCCATGTCTTATCAACTAAAAACTGTGGTCTGACATTTTAGTGCTGCCTAAGATTACGAGCCATAACTCAATTTAAAGTTTTGAGTGATTTGATAAGAAATTAGGTTTAGCCGAAAGAATAAAGAAAAAGACTTACTGAGGTACTACAATTGGTTTAAACTGGTAGTTATGTGAGAAGTTGGTTCCATGCGTATGTCAATATGCAAAAAAAAAAAAAACCATCGTTCTACATTCAATATTGTTAGTTTGTCTTGTTAGGTTTCTCTTAATATTGGTATGCTGCTACCCCAGAATATAGAAATGCAAGTATATCCGTCAAAATGATCGCTAAATAAAGTCTTAGCCAGGCACGTCAGGGTATCTTATCGAGTTTTCCGCTTCTATTGGGCCAATTATTTAAGCCACCCATTTTTTTGGGGCCTTCCCTTCATATGGCCCATGATGGTTTGGTGCTTTGAATATTGTATATATCTCTACTCTCATTGGATAATAATCTCTCTTCCGCATTGATGCCTGTGAAAGTTTATTTGGGGTAATATGAAATTTGTTTAAACCCGATTAAGGGTTCCTAACTTCTAGTGTGATGAACGGCAATAAGCAGGTGACATCAACCGAAAAGGCGGACAGGGACGTTACGTGTACCCTGACCGGAGCGATTACGCAAGAATACAATATCTAAAGTATTTTCTATGCTACTATAATTGACAAGTGTGGCCCTTGAGTAACGGTGTGGCCATTGAGTAACGGTGTGGCCATTGGGTAATGGCTGTGGCTTGATAGCTTAGGCTGTTTCTTGGGGTACGTGGCGTGGTGTGTTATGAGTGGTGGCGGCCCTTGAGTCGGTTGTAACTCTCTGTGTGTTTAATGGGTATGTTACTATGCGGGCATACGGATGAATTGAGAGAGTTGGAGTGTAAGAAATCATATTTCATGCATAGTTTCAGTAGTAGTATTGGGATTATGCCGAGTTTCAGTAGTACTGCGAATATATTTCATGTGGAACTAAATATAGATTTAATTTATATCATCCTAAACTAATAGAGTACCGTGTTCACTACACATGACATCTCACGTATTAACGTAGTCAAGTACGCACTCACTCACTCACGCACTCACGCACTCACTCACGCACTCACTCACCACTCACTCACTCACTCACGCACTCGCTTCGCTCGTTCGTTCGTTCGTTCGTTCGTTCGTTCATATCTAAATGATGCTCATTGATATAATTCATTTTTATTAAGGTTCATTACCAGGATATAAGCTAATATTATCAAACAACTGGAAATCGTATTACCAAAACTTCCATCCAGCCAAATTCTCCACCCCCCAATCACCATTAATCTCATCTCTACTTTTGTACCCCACAAAGGTTTCTGGAGAAAACAAAAGGTGATTTGAAACATCCAGCAATTTAATCATCCCAACACCTTTACCACCCAAACTTGTCTCAAAGGTTTCAAACCCAGCCTTGTTAAACTGTTGGACAGCATGCAGTAATTTGGATTCATCCACATGATCTTCAACTAAAGTGATGGCACATCCACCACCGCCAGCCCCAGTCAATTTGGTGGCACCAATCAGATTAGTATCACCCAAGATTTTAATCTGTTCGAGGGTTGGGTGCAGGACTCCCAATGCCACCAAGAGTCCGTGATTGATGTTAACCAATTCGCGTAATTCTGATCTTTCGGAGGCTCCAAAGTTTGGTCTTATCATCAATTGATATGCATCATTGGCCAAAGATCCCATAGCATCGAGGATACTTGATGTTGTTTTTGTGTATGTCATGTTGATACGAGCCACATTCCCAACCAAATCAGCTGTACTTCTTGGTACTCTAGTATTTGTTAAAAGTAATCTAATTGAAGGTAAATTTCTAATTGTAGTTTTGATTGAAGGTAAAGCCGGATTAGTGACTCTTTGAAACATGACAGCACCACCATGAGTAGCCACTGTATTATCTATTCCACTTGGATTTCCATGGAAACACTTTTCTCCCATTAATGACCATGTGTCAATAAAATTGGCATCTAAACGACTTTGCTTAGTCACTTTTTCTTTCAATGATATACGAGGGGATTTGATATGATCACCTAAATACGACAAGGCTGAGGATAAACAAACCGCGGTCGAAGCCAGGGATCCCAAGCCAGCACCAATAGGTAAGGTGGACCGAACTGAAAACTTCATCAGAGGCGAAGTTTTATGACAAAGGTTAACATAAAGGTAAAGGAAACAATGACATGCCGTATAATGTAATGTAGACTCCAAATCTCCAAGTAAATCACTTAGAAGTCCACTGATTTCTGGAATCAACTCTTCACTCTCCACTGGCTTGCCAGATTCGTCTCTTTTGATATGCTTCTCGAGTTGTTCCCATGGTATATCATTCTTGTTCCACGAGTGTGTCAACTTTATATCGGGGAACTCTAATGTTATGGTATCATCCGTGGTTGGGGTGGCCAAAAGGAAGCATCTTAAACTCAAAGCTGCCGCTATTGCTGGCTTGCTGTATACAGCTGAATGCTCACCAAAGATGATGACTTTGCCGGGGGCACTAACACAGAAGCTTTCCATGAAAAGTTTGATCTCGTATAACTTTTGCGAGCACACTGAGTAGCCATAGTGAGTGAATGACACAGAGCGAAGAATGAGAATGAGAGATTATATTGAGCGAGTTAAGAGACAAAGCAGGTGATATTGATCTGAAGCAAACGAGTTACTGGTTTGAATGATTATGGGTTAATCAATGCATAATAAACACTTGGCTATTAAATGGCTGCGAAATTTGTTGGGCCAACGGCCCGAAAAGACAGGGTTACTGTAGACTATAGTTGTAGCTCGTACTTGTACATAATGAAGATTGGAATCAATAAACATGTTATTAGGTGGTATATTCATGGGGATGGTCTAAACAAGTAATACGTTGACTTCATTACACAATGGTGTTATATTGGGAGTTTTTTATGAAAATGGTTATAAAGATGCAAAAAGTGTAAAATGGTGTTTTTATAGAGAACATTTGATATCAAAGCCATGAAAGTCAATGCCAATATTGTTAATTAATCATTGCCAAAGGCAAATGGTTCAGCTTTGAAACATGGACATTACCAAGTTTGCCCATTTATCGAATTATTAAATCACCTAACTTGACACAACTTTAACAATTGGCATTTTGCAGTCATTCACTTCCACTACGCTACTCAATAAAGAAATCGTGATCCGAATACGTAAGAGCCAACTAACCTCACTGGGAATGCTCATGATATCGAAATATATTTAGCATACTTTGTAATATTCCAGTCTATGAGTGGAGGTCTAAGGGTAAAAATCTATGGTAAACGTCCATGAGTAAACGTTCATGCCTAAATGCCAATGCCTAAATGTCAATGTCTAAATGCCAATGCCTAAATGTCAATGCCTAAATGTCAATGTCTAAATGCCCATACTTAAACATCTTAATTGTACTCCACAATAGCTAAAACAACACCATTAGTAACCTTGACAGTGCGATTATAGACATGTAAATCATATCATTATGAGTTTATAAAAATGAAAATAAATCACTCCTCGCTTCTCTCGCTTCGCTCGTTCACTCGTTGTTACTACTCACTCCTCGCTTCTCTCGCTTCGCTCGCTCGCTCCTCGTTCGCTCCTCGTTCGCTCCTCGTTCATAAGTATTTGTCGGCCTCATTCCAAAAAAAAAAACCAATGCCAGGGATCATCCAACTATCTAAAGATACCCTCTCGCTAAAGCCCATACTCCCCACTCAATCATGGACCTTTGAAAACGCCCTTTCGCTTCTTAAATCATGTGCGGATCCCTACATTCTGGATGCATTGGATGAGTTTCTCATGTTAAACAATGCCGTTTTGAAGAGCCCATCACCATTCTCAAAAGCCAATGAAGCACTCAAACCCCAAACAAAAGACATGATTCTTCACAACATAACGTACTCAGACATCAAACCAGGCCACATTGCTGACGCCTCAACCATCCACAACCTAATTATGTTGGATACTAAAGAAATCTTGAGAGTGATAATACAAACATCAAAGAGAATCCCTGAAAAAAGCGTCGGAGAAGAAGACAAACTAAAGAGTAAGCTCCCGGATGACCGAATGAAAACCCTTGAAAATGAAAGAATATTTCTTTACTTAACAAAGGTTTTAAGGGAGCGTCGTATTGTTTTGAAAATTGTTGTTGAATTACTCAACAACAAAACAAATGAGTATGTTTCCATGGTTGTTCAAAATTTGGGTAAAGAGCTCTTTTCTAGTGGTGATTACTTGATGGGTTTGATAAACACCTTGGAAGATCAATGTAAGAACCTTATAAAACCGGCCCTGGGGGTGTCCAATGAAGTGGATGACCTCATTTTCAGAGAGCTGAAACTTTTCATAATTGAAATTTCAAAGGTATTGGTTGAAGTTTTAATCCTGAATCCTTATATCACTTTATCTGCTACAAAGAAATGGTTTGATTTTATGAATACAACTCACTTTGGAGCTTCCTTGGGTCCTATGATAAAAGCAGAACAACTGTTTGTATTCTTACAGTCTTTATTTACAATCATTAGTTTACTATTTTTGGATTTGGAAAATGCTTATGACCCTCACTCACTATTATTAAATGATGCTAATGCAATGATATCTTTGAATTCAACAATCTCATCCAGTTCAAACTCAATCGTCATCTATTCTTGGTCTATTATACTTTTAAGGAAAATGTATTATCTTGAAGATAAAAAATCTGATTTTAATTTCTCTATTGAAGATTTGAAATCTAACATCACTCATTTAAACTCAAAATCTACCAATGTTTTCATCGACTTGTATCATCTTAATGATACATTACAATTCGATAATATCTATCTGGCCATTTTATCTTCCGTGATAATCTCAGCAATTCCTTTGGTTCTGATAAATGCTCAGATTTCAAAGACAATTGAATCAATCTTGAAAAACTGTCCAAATAGTGTGATTGAAAAATTCTTTGATAATGAAGCTCTTCAAAATGAAATCATCTTATCAAGGGCAAAATTCCCTTTACTTTTCACTCCTTATTTAAAAATCTCTTCTATCAATGGGAATTTTGCTTTCCACGAGTTTAATGAACTTAAATCAATAATGTCTGTTTTTAACAAGAAAGATTTCTCTCCAATGTATGAAATTGATGATGAAAATCCAGACTTGATTAAAATCAACACTAGTGTTGACATCTTCCCTCCTTATGAAATTAACAAGAAATTGGCAATGTCTTTGGCTTCAGGAACAAAAGCTAAATTGTTTCCGTCTTCAAATGAAGATGATGTCTTGGTTACATTTTTGCATGAGTATAATGGTTGGAAGTTCTTGGGTCGTATTTTGCAAAATGTATCTAAGAATTTCCATACTGCAGATTTCGACGTTGTTATTGACATTGTGAATTTAATAACAAGAGTGGCAACCGACAATACTCCAAATGAAACAAAACTAGTACTCGAAGATATGTCATCTTTAGTTGACGATTCAGATATCATTGAAGTCTTGCTTAGATTACTAGAACAGGCCTTACACAATAGACAGGTTTACGTTTTGGAATCAATCCTCAATCTTTTAACTTGCTTGCTTCCATTTTTGGCCTATAGAATCTGGCCTTTCCTTTCTAAATCCGTGTTGTTACTGAAGAGTGGCAAAGAAGGGTTTGCATCGATCATCCTCGGAGCCATTGAACTGGTTGATGGTGAATATAAATTTACCATTTCATTAATCAAGTTCTTTAGTGCATTAGTTCAATGTTGTGTTTGTTATCCTACGGAAGATTATCCGGAAAAATCCAAATCGCTCATCATTGAAAAGTTTGTTGATCATTTGATAATGATATTTGAATGTTTTATTACCTTACGATTTAACAAAGCTCATGAAAAAATGGAAATTTGTGTTTTAATATTGGATGTTTTCTCAAGGATTATGGTTAATGTTTATGGAGGAGAGAATTCTTTGAGTTTACCAAATAATGGATATGATAATAATGGCAATAATGTTCAAGAGAATAATCAATTGGTTCCACCCAAAAAATCTCTGATCAATTCCCTTTCAAACTCTGCCTCACATATTCTTAAATCATTTATGGAATCAAACACAACAAGATGTACTCTTTCAATTTTGTCCATGATTGAAACTCTTTCGCTGAAACTCAATCAATACGAGTTTAGTGATCTTTCGGGTTACTGGTATGAGAACTGGATCAAATGCTCCTTGATGTTCTCTCAACTCATCATAACAATCAGATCGTCTCATGGGTTCAAGGAATCGAATTTTGAAAAGATGTTATTTGAAAAGTTACCTGATTTGGTTTTGACTTATTCTCAGTATACAACTTTACGCAAAGACGTTTTGGATTTGATCACAGCTTTAACCAACGGCAAATGGCAAGAAAATAAACCATCGTTGTTGGCTCATTTAGGTCGTGATTATGCCCAAGTGTTATTACATTCATTAGCTGCAGATTTGGATAATTCATTTGATGATTATAAAAATAAAATCGCCATATACGACTTTATTTGTGCAGTCTTGGAAGGTGGTAACCAACAGGGTCTTGCTGTACTTTTTATTAGTGGTCGAGATGTTTTTGGGGATTTTACCAAGGAGACAAATACTAATGAATCCAAACCAATCTCACTTTTGAAAATCTTGAAGAAGAATGTGAACGGAATGACATATTATCCAAACTCAGTCAGTGTACATTTGTTGGACGCATTATCTTTAGCATGCAATACATGGCTGAGCTCAAGAGATAATGATGACGATGAAGAGTTTATCGAGCAATTAATCGCAAGAATCCAAATGTCCAAAGAACCTCAATCTATTGATGATATGATCAGCCTGTGTTATGAACTCAAGATTATCTCCAAAATTTCGGAAATCTTGTCCCTCTTATTATTCACCACGAGAAAGGAATTCATCAAAAATAGAATCATCAAGTTACTTCAACTGGAGTCATTTTTATCCGTTTTCAAGGAAAAGTTTGTTATTAAAAGCTTTGATTCAAACTTACATACTGAGTGTGAAGAGAAATTCGAGTCGGTATTTCCAAACTTTACATTAGATCAGTTTCTCAATGGGCTTGGAAAACGAAATAGATTTGGTGAAAATAGCGTATACAATCTCCTGTTGATGGATGCCTTGTTTGGCGATCACGCGCAATGGCCAGAAATACGTGAGTCTGTTGTAAGAGTTGGAGTAACCTTGAATTATTTCCATGCTCAGATTTCAGTTGCAAAGTCATTTGGTGCCCTCTTCACTGCATTCTGTAGAAGGTTCTCAAACAGTCTAGGTGATCAACATTTCAGCTTAATAAGCTTTTTATTACAAATGAACTTGAACAGTCCATTTTCACATGATATTGATCATGCCAGAATTGAACTTTCATTTCTTATCATGTACTCAATGTACAATAAAACAGACCTCAACACACAAAAAGCCATTGAAATATTGAAAGTAACTTTAGATTTACTTTCACATTACAGTGTGGAATACTTCAAAGCATTGGCTTCACTGGAAGGAAAGTTTTACCGTCCACTTTTAAGAATCATCTATTGTTGCTTGGCTGTCAAAGGATCTCACGATCAATTAAATGTCTTAACTAAGCTTTTTGATATTGTGATTACCAAATCAACCAAAATCTTGTTAATAGAAATTCAGAATGATGTCTATCTTTCACATACAGTCAAGTCACATACACCACAGTCTATGAATGAGAAGATTGATGATTTGATGTTGATTTTGTCAATCCTTAAGCTCTTTGTCTCAATTGAAGCAGTGAACCAATTGGACTATGACCTCATCACCTTATTGAATAACAATGGAACTATCAGAGCTTTACTTCAATTATATTCATTGTCGCACTCTATCGAATCCAACGAAGAGTTTGTATTGGCTCAGTTGAGTCTCATGTTTATCCAACAGTTGATGTCAGTTGATTCAATCGCTTCAAGATTTGTACAGGATACATTATTTATCACATTGGTTGAATCTCCAGTGTCTTCCCCACTTAGAACAGGTGGTGTTGCTATCGATAACCATCCTCATCATCACAACATATGGACAAATGGAATATTACCTGTCATAATCACAGCGCTTTCAAAGCTTGGACCTTCCATTTTGCCCGAGGTTTCGGCAACTTTAAGAATGTTCTCAAAACAAATTGCTTACTGCATTGAAAACTGGTCTCAAGACTCACAAAATATCAAAATTTCTTCTGCAAATATCACTGAAACTAACCAGATTTTACTCATTTATGAACTCCTTTGCATGATCATGCCTGGTCCCTTGGATATTTTACCAGGATTGGAGACTGAACTGAAGAGAGAGGAATTTGTTGAGTATGTGAATAATTTATTAAAACACCCTAAATTCTTAGCCTCCCGCGTGGCTCCGTCTTCAATCGATGAGGAGAGAATCATCGAAAAGGGTGAAGAGGGTTATGATTTGTTCGTGAAGGGGTTGATTGATGAGATACGGGGATTTGCTAATTTACAAACAGGCACTTCCGAATAGTGGTGCTGGCCAGCACTGCAAAGTTCTCAGGGATATTTTGACTCATAAGCAACAACCATCTAGTGTATAAAATTGCAATATATATTTCAGCATTTTCTTTTGTAGTTGGCGGTGATTCAAATGACAAGCACAGTGTTTGAGAGGGACATTACGTATAATTCCGATAGAACGGAGCATCCTACGGGCACACGTTGATTCTGTTCATATTGTTTACACGATAAGCATTGTTATTATTTATTGACCATAACTAACGCTGATTCTGTTCATATTGTTTACATGAATTTGCTCATATTGTTATTATTATATTGATCATAACTAGTTTACCTGATCACTAAACTAGTGGCTGTTTGTAAGTTTTGGTTCAGCGAATCCAAAATGACTGATTGGTGACAATCTCAAAAGTTTGAGAGAGTGAACACGTATGGGTGTCCATAAATTACTTCAAATGATGTAGAACTTGGGTAACGCATAAAGAGATTGTAACCCAAGAATACAAAGCGCAGACATGAAAAATCACTTGCTTGGCATTGTTCTGCTCGTTCGATATTTTGCAACCCAAGATTACAAACAGCAGATTCGAAAACTCACTTGGTTGGCATTTGCTCGTTCGATATTTTGCACACCGATACTTTGCACACCGATACTTTGCACACCGATACTTTGCACACCGATACTTTGCACACCGATACTTTGCACACCGATACTTTGCACACCGATACTTTGTACACTGATACTTTGCACACCGATATTTGGCACACCGATACTTTGTACACCGATACTAATTACTGGACATAAAGTGCCACTTTTCAATCTCACGAGGAACCTCTGTGTCTGGTTTGGCCGAACCGTTCACACTTTCAAACTCCGAAACAAACCCCGGGGATCCCTTGATGGTTGTGTTTGCAATCAGGGGTAACTTTTCACCCTTTGTTTGACCCATGACCAATTTGTGCCAGCTCTTGTTACATTCCAGAATGACCTGAATGGCCTCACTTTGAGTTTTGTAGACACCATTGAAGGCGAATTTGTTTGGGGGTTTACCATCAGGCATTTTGTAGTCCTTAAACCATTGTCTAGTTGCTTCCAAAAGACCTGGGCATTTTTGGAAGACATCATGAATGTCGAACAATTCATTGGATAAAGGGTCTTCGGTGTTGATTACGATGATTTTCCAGTCGAGCTCACCGTCGTCAATCAATGCGAGAGCACCCAAGATTTTGACTCTCTTGATATCTCCTGTGGATAAGATGTTGGCTCCGATGTCACACACATCCAATGGATCGTTGTCTCCAAACAAGTCCAACTCACTGTCTTTTATGGTTGGGTCTTCCCATGTCTGGGAGAAGGCACCGTAATTGTGGATCATACCATGGTAGGGGAAGAGGTTTTTAAGAAATCTCACATTGCCATTCTTGACATCTTGTTGAATGGGGTTTCCAGGCTGGGCACTGATTTCGAATTTTGCATTAGACCATCTAGGTATTTCCACCACCATGTTGGCCTCCTTTGTTTCAACATCCAAATCAAGGGGTACGTCATGAAAGTAGGATATTGGCTTGGTTCCTTGCATTGCATAGTTTCTGAAGTCGAGAGTGTTCTTGGATCCAACATTGACATTACTTATGGGGACACTGGAGCTACTGCACCTGTTAAGAGCCAAATGATGGCTAGTCATACCGAGCCTTTGCTTGGCCTTTAGGAGATTTTGTTGCGTAGACATCTTGATAACTCTAATCATGGGATCCTCGGATATATATATATAATTTTGTGTTGAGCACTACTAGCATGAGCTTATTTGAGGGCATGCTATTTTTTTATCTGCAACATTGTCATTGGTTTTGTATGACTTTTGTATGACTTATGACTTTTGTATGACTTTTGTATATGATGTGAGTTGTTTTATTTGATGTGGGTTGATTTATTAGTTGTATTTGTGAGGTTAACTAGTTTTTTGCACCCAATAACATTGATGGAATAAGCTTGAAAAATGGTGCCTGGCGAAATGGATGGCTTAATATTTGTATACAGATCTTTCAGCTTTGTGGTTTTACGAATGGACATGGACAGTAGTTGATCAACATTTTGATACTCCAGGTCTGATAACTCAGGTCTGAAAACTCAGGTCGGATAAACCAGGTCGGATAACCCAGGTCTGATAACCCAGGTCGGCTACTCCAACTCCATATTAACTACGCATAATGAAATACCGCAAATTTATTAAATACAATAATGATCACTCAGAGTCATTTGAAGGAAAACCTTTTATTCCCCTTCAAAATAGCCCATTAAGCTGATCCTCTTGTGAAATGGAATATACAACCAAAGAATTGCGTACAACTCTTGAGAATATTCAAAATGAAAATAAAAACTTTAAACTGGCTCAGTGACGGTAATATTATAGTGAGCAGTAAAGTGATTAGTTAACTTGTCAAGTGATTAGTTTTAACATGTCAAGTGATTAGTTTTATAGTTAACAGTGACTATAATAAACAGTGACTATAATAAACATTATAGTGATGGTCAATTTTTTTGACTCTTAATTTGGAGCTTCACCTGTAAAATTCATTTTACCCTTAGCATCAAAGGTTGAATTTTCATCTGAAATCTTTACAATTTTTTCCAATTGACTAATTTCAATTTTTGAAAGACCCATTGGATCCCTTGGAATCCATATACCCGGAGGCTTTGCACTGATTGCCGGTATGTGATAAGCATGTTTGTCATCAATGATTTCTGGTTCAATGTTATAAGTTGAAGGAAGTAATTTTTTGGCACTTCTATAATTTAAAAACACATCAGGTCTAATAAATCTTAAAAAGAAGTTATTACCATTCAAAGTTTTTAAATCACGATCAGCCAATAAAGGAACAATACTAATATCATGATCTTCATTTTTTTCGAGTTCCATTTGATTCAAATGTTTTTCAATTTCTTTTAATTCTTCTTCATCTTTATCTTCAAAAACATTTTGTTCTTTATGAGATAATACTTTTTCTTGATATTCACTCTCTCCTTTATATGAAGCAGTATGAGTAACTCCATCTAAAGCTTTCATAACATCTAATGGAACCACTTCATTTAATTTCCCAAAAGCAGATTTCAAATGAATATGGCAAAATGCAGTGGTGATGACTCCAATCAATTGAAGAACAATCGGACCCCAACCTTTACCAACTGCAAAAATACCCAAGAGACAAATTTGTCCCAAATAAATACCAGTGAATGTTTGGAAAAGTGCTTTTGGATAATGTAATCCTCTTGTATCTGGACATTCAATAAGAACATATGATAAATTATAACAATAAGTGATGTATACCAAAAAGAATGAAACACATGCAAAGAGCAATATCATTGGTGAAATGATTGAATATGCTAATGTAATACATGCCAAGTTTGTAAATTGAGGGAAAACTGTACCATAAGCCACAGATCCTAATCCACTAAAACGTGCATATTTCTTTCTTAAAGTATTATCAAACAAGTATCCTAAAATATAATATAAGAATAATCCAACAACTTGGAAAAGTGATCCTCCAGCAACTGATAAACCTTGTAAGATAAGATAAGATATATAAAAGTTAGAAGATTTTGGTAAACCTCCAGCTAAAATACTCATAGCAGATTGAGGATTTTGTAAAATTTTAGTAACCGTTGAAGTTGCACTCAGTGCAATGGTTGTAACCAAGAATCCATTAACAATCAAGAATCCAAAGTATGCACCTTGAGTGAAAAGTTCAACATGTTGAACAGATGGAGCTCCTGAAACTTGAGCCATTGCTCTGATGAAAATTGGTAATAAAGCCATTAAAATTAACAACATGATGGTTGGTAACAATCCAGTAACAAGTCCTAACAATTGCTTTGGTAATTTCAAAATGAATCTTAACCAATGAACTTTATTTGTTAAATAAGTAATGTTAGAAATTACACCAACAAATGCAACTGGGATAGCCCAAAGTAAAATTAAAGCTGTAATTACACACATTGCGATAGTTTGTCTGGTGATTCTTTCCCACCAAAACATTCTCATGTTGGCCCATTTAATATCTTTAGGAGCCAAGCCAGTATAAGCAGGACTTAATCTTAAAGGATTATGATGAATGGTTGATTGATAAGCGATTTGAGCACGAAATTGATCTTCGAATTCAACAAACACAGAATTCTTAGGTCTAAACTTTCTATGATTTTTCTGTAATTTATGAACTTGTTCATTGATTTTTGGGATTTCTTCTTGTAAATGTCTAATAGTATCAACTTTTTTAGAGAAAAACCCATTTGGTTTGAATCTTGGTCTTTGCTTTTCTGGGACATAAGCACTGATTTCATCAGCTGGTTCCAAGAAAATTCCCTTTTTATCAGCTTTCATTCTATTTTTAACAGCGGTTTGAATCAATTTATTTTCAGCATTTTCTAAAGTTAAGATCATTGAATCTCTTTTGGTAACCAAATTTTCTAATTCTCTTGATGAACGAGTAACATAGATTCTTTTTATACCATCAAAGATTTTGAAGAATTGCTTTTCATCGAGTAAAGAGTCCGGTACGTTTTGGAAGAGCACGGTTCTCAGGGGGAGCAGTTTTGCGTAGCGAGGAGTTGATAAGATTGCATTTCTTAAAGAATTGTAAAAGAACAACTCTCTATAAATCACAAAGATTAACGATCCATAATAAACCCATCCAACCAAAACGTGTGCGTAGTATCTTTTGGGATATTTAACGTTGGCCATTGATAATTGATCCAAACCGGGATTACCTTTACCATTGGCAGCATTTAAAGGAAGAAGAATAATCCATAAACCCATACCACCAAGGAAAAAACAAGCCATAACTAACAAATATCTAAGAAAGAGATATCCATCAAGTCCAGCCTGTTGAAGAATAAACGAATGTGGCTTTGTTAAAAGGATAAAGATCCAACTGAAAGGATCTTTGGGTAAGGGATCGGGTTTCTTTTCTTCATCAACCAAATCAAATGAACTCTTGGGTGAATAGATTCTCTTAAACTTTAAACGAAGCAATAAGAAGCAACTAACAAAGATCCCACACAACACCAAATTGGCCACCAACGTTGACAACACCGTGGACGTGGACACGGAACTGGGCGCTATATTGGCATCTGCTTCAGCCATGACTGCTAGGACTTGACAATTTTTTGTAAAAAATTTCTCGATCCACTTTATATATTGTATCGTTTTGTGTTTGTTATGTGAATATAGAGTGTGAGATTTTGAGGCCAGCGAGAGGCCAACGAGAGGCCAACGAGAGACCAACGAGAGACCATTTGGGAAGTGGCAATCTCAGTAATGGAAGTCGAGGAGAATATAGTATCAAGAAACCAACCATATAGAGTTCATACTGACTGCAATCCCTTGGGTTGTGCTCGGAAACGCGCACTAAATGAATAGTTTCAATCAAGCGTGATACCTAAAGCATTGTCTCCGAAGCATGCATGTTCGATCCCAATACTTCCCTTTTGAGCTTGATTATAGATTTGTGGTTTAGCCGAGTATGATTTAGGCACGGTATTAAGCGTTGTTCTTCACCACACACAAAAGGTGTTGGTTTCTGTGTTTAATGCTGGATGGTTACTCATGCACCTACTTGTACCACCCCCCGGCTTTGGGGCTGGCAAATTGACCTGTTCGAGACATTCCAGGCCCTTGATGAGGTTTTTGGGTTACCACATTCCCCAGTTGCATGATGATGGTCTTCAAAGAACACCACGAATCAAATATGTTTCAATTTGTGTGAAGACGAAACTGATGGTAACGAGAAGAGGAATTTATTGCTTGAGGAGGGAGGGGGAAGAGATGAAGGTGAGATGTGTGAGTTTCGTATTGTGATTTGTTCTCGGGGTGCTTCCGTTGCATGAGTTGACTAAACTAACATCTCATACACGGTTACATGCTCAACTTGGATCCACAAAACCATACAAGGCACAAACAGCTTTGAGTAGACGGATTGCTTTGTTGGTTGTTATCTCTATTGTCACCGAAATTAGATGATGTGCGTGAGAGACGACAAAGGTGCAGAATGAGTATGCAAGTACTTTAGTAATAGGGTTGGTGTTATTGAGGTTTACTATGAAAGTGAGATTTATCAATCATTTGAAATTGATTATCTGAGCAAAGTTATGAAGATGTTAACAGGAAACGGAAATGACATAGAAATGACATGAAAATGACACAGACATAACACACAATTGACAGACAACTGCCACACAAATTCCACACAATTAACACCAATTGACACCAATTGACATGGCAAAGATTACGAGAAATGAAAACACCAATACTAAGGAATTACCCTATCCCTCACAACACATTCCTAACAAATAGACAATCAACTTGCTTGCAAGATCAGTCACTCTCTGCCTCGATGCGCCTTTCACAGCTCACCCACCTTACACAATATCCATGTACGAGGGACCATATGGCCACAGAAACTGCTTTGGGGGCATTTGTAATAATATACATTTTGAGTCATACCACAGAGTACAATTGGCTAAACCTGCACTCTGGGTGTGCAGTGGTTGGTACTAGGGTGTTGAGTATGTGTGTTGATATGGAAACTTGAGTTGCGATGTGAAGATTGTTTTAGCCAAGAAACCAAAGATATCTACATGTCAATTCAAGAGATGCTTTAACGGGAAGTCTTGTAGAGTATGAATTAGTTATTTGAAACTAATGTTGAAACGATTCATTCCCAGTGAATAAGGTTTGGGTTATCTTGTAGTTGGAACTCATTAACTATTTTATATTTATTGTGAAACACCTCATACAAAGTTATAAGTCCATATGTCATACAAAGTTTTTTTGTCATACAAAGTTTATATGTCATACAAAGTTTATACCAGTCCACACCTCATTCAAAGATAAACCAGTCACACCTCATACAAATATACACCAGTCCACACCTCATACAATTCATATCATAAAACAATCCTATTTACTGACCATCACTTGTATATCATTTTAACTACACTTCTCATTCTCATTTCTCAGTCTTCTCGTAATGCCAAAAGTCAGAATAAAGAAATCATCCTTCCCCCCCGATGGCTACGACAAAATCGAGCCCACGCTAAAGAAACTCAGGGAACGCCTCAAACAGGCACTGACCAGTTCTCCTTCGGAGAGGACAAAGTCCGCCAAGGAAGCTCTTTGGCCCGTGCTAAAGATTAACCATCAAATCTCTCGTTATGTCTATGACATGTACTACAAGAAGAAGCTCATCTCCAAGGACCTCTACGATTGGCTCCTCCTCCAAGACTACACCAACGCGGAATTGATTGCAAAGTGGAAGAAACAGGGCTACGAGAATCTCTGCTGCATCCAGTGCATTATGGTTGAGGATACCAACCACAAGAATACGTGTATCTGTCGTGTTCCCAAGGCGACGTTGCTTCTGAAGGGGCGTGAAGAGGGTGTTGAGTGTGTGAGTTGTGGATGCAAGGGTTGTGGTAGTGCTGATTAGCGAACGAACTCACGAGCGAAGCGAGTGAGTTTGTGAGTGAGTTTGTGAGTTCCTAAGTCCGTTCGTTCGTTCGTTCGTTCGTTCATTCATTCGTTCATTCGTTCGCTCATTCATTCGTTCATTCGTCCGTCCGTCCGTCCGTCCGTCCGTTCGTTCGTGTTAGGTTTACAACCACCATAACGTTGTTCCATTATTGCGGCACAAGTCTCGTTAAATTGCTAATTTAGTGATTACGGGGTTTCTCATGTCTCCGTTATCTGCTGGCTACTTGAGCCTTCTAGAGAGCGAACGAGCGAAGCAATGTCGAGATATTATAAAATTGTGATAAAGTTGAATTTTTGTTCATTTGGATAGTTCTTCTAAAAAGAAGCAAGCTCTAGACAAATTCAGAATCAGCATGAGCCAGTTGTGTGATTGGTATTGTTGAAACGCTCAGCTATTCTTTGGTGGACATGTAAAATGGGTATAGCTGGGTATGCTAGGTGAAGACATTTTATCAGGTGGAGATATCAAGTAAAGTCAGCATTGCTATCAAACATTGTTTTACTGAAATCTAGAACCTTTTGGAAATGCATCTTTGGTACAAGCTATATTGATTAATTTTATGGGTGTGTAAAATTGATGGGACAGTTGATGGGACAGTTGAAGGGGCAATTGATGGGACAGTTGATGGGACAATTGAAGGGACAATTGATGGGACAATTGATGGGACAATTGATGGGACAATTGATGGGGAAGTTGATGGGGAAGTTGATGGGTTTGTACAATTGGTGCCTTTTGTAGTTACTGGTGCCTTTATATTTGTTACTGATACTTTTATATTGGACCTTTACACTGCTACCTTTATAGTGGACCTTTATTATAGTGGACCTTTACACTGCTACCTTTATACTGGACCTTTATACTGGACCTTTATATTTGTTACTGGTGCCTCTATATTGGACCTTTATACTGGTACCTCAATATTAAACCTTTATACTGGACCTTTACACTGGACCTTTACACTGGAACTTTATTATAGTGGACCTTTACACTGCTACCTTTATAGTGGACCTTTATTATAGTGGACCTTTACATTGCTACATTTATACTGAACCTTTACACTGCTACCTTCATACTGTACCTTCATACTGTACCTTCATATTGTACCTTCATACTGTACCTCTACACTCTACCTTCATACTGTACCTTTATACTGTACCTTTATACTGGAGACCTCGTTCTCATTATCTATTGTTGCTAATATGCCCTTACAATATACTCAACGTCACTTCAAACTCTATTAAAATCATCAGCAATAACCTGATGTAGTCTGTAAAGTACATAACTTACATGTTGATCACATATTGCGAAGCCAACCATTAACTCTCGCATAATTATACACTTGTCGCTCAATTGCTTCACCGTACAACTAATGTACCGCACAACTAATGTACCAGAAACTACACTCTGTTCATTCCAACAAAACTGCATCTTTCGTTTATTGGTAAGCTAATTTATCTAACCATTATAATACATTACCCTAATTTCCTATGCTACTCGTAAACCATCCTAATCATCCGCATCTGTCAAAGATCCCTTATCCAAATTCGCATCGAAATTACTCACTCGGGCAAGAACGGGCGATTGGTGCTGTTGGGGATGATGTTCAAAGCTTCGAAGAACCATATCATCATCATCATAAGATGATAAAGATTGGTTTTGACTTGTTGATGGGTTAACTAGGGGAGAAAAATAGAAATCATCAAGATATGAAGGGGAATGCCACAACTTTCTCATTACTGAATTTGATTGTGGTGTCTTCAAATTCCTCATTGGAGTTCTTAGTATATTTGATTTTGGGGTTTTTTGAACACCTGATGATTGACTTGGAGTTTGGGCACCTTTGTGTAGAATTGAAAATGAAAGATGATGGTTGTGATATCCGAGACTTGCAAGGTTAACATTTGTGTGAATATGGTTTAAGTTGCCCATGATTAAATTATTGTTAGCTGGGGTGAGAGGTTCCAAAAGTGGGCCTGTATCTGTTGATCTTATAGGTGACAACTCCAAGTTTGATTTGCAGCTGAATGAAGAGGTGTAGGTGAGTGATTTGTTGTAGTTGAATGAGACTGCGTTGTTATGTGGCGACTCCATTGTGGGGTGATTTAGTTGCTGAGGGGTTTTCATGATTTGTAAGGGAGATTCATCAAGAGCGGTTGATGATGATGATGATGACGACGAAGACGATGATGATGACGACGATGAGGATTGAGAAAATGGATCTCCAAGGGTATCTTTTTTTTGGCGTTTAGAGAGGGGTTCATCTTTGTTATAAGTATAGGAGAAACTTTTCTGGTCATTTGGATCCATTTCATCATCGTTTTCAGGGGTCATGGCATTAGGAGACAGTGGCAACTTTGAAGAAGATGATTCTTGTTTGATTTTAAGACGATTGTTGGTGATTTGGTCCATGACTTCATGATATGAAGACTTGCGAACACTTCTTGATTTCAAAAACTGTTCTTCATGGCCAGGTTTGATACACCAAAAATGACCTTTGCCATCCTTGGATTTTTCTCCCTTGACAAACGCCTTGTTGAGGGATAAATTGTGACGAATCAGGTTTTGCCAACCTACATCCTCGCGCTTATAATACCGAAAGGTATCCAGGATCCACTGATAGATTTGGGACAAGGGCAAACGTTTGTCACGATGGCTAAGAATCAGAATACCAATCAAGGTGGCATAGGAGTAAGGAGGTTTGTCATCACTGTCCAAGTCAAAGGTTGACTCCTTAATTTCTTTCTTGGTTCGTTTTGGCTGCTTTTTTTTCTGCTTAATCTTTGGTTCGTCATCGGAAAGTTGAAGGGAGGAGGATGAAGGGTCGATACATGTTGGAGGAGGTGATGAGGCCATAGAGTCGTCTCCAAGAACCGTATCTCTAAGTTCTTGGCTTGGGCTTGAGAAAGCTGGACTCAACAAGGCTGTGTTTTTTTGAGAATAGTTCATGATCGACGGGTCAAATTGGCTCGTGTCCCCTTTTTGTAGGGCCTCCAGAGGCTGGGCCATTTTCTTGAAAGCTTTGGCTGTGTCCACGATCCCGAGTCCGACAACCCCGTTGGTGCTTGAGCTGAAAGCTTGTTCCTGCAATGGTACTCGTGAGTACCCATTACCAGTAAACATTCCTTAAAGTGTAAAAACTTCTAACGTGTAAACCAAAAAAAAAAAAAAAAAAAAAATTAAAATAAATTAAAAGAAAATAAAGTCAAACCAAAAAAAAAAAAGGAATGATTGATTTTTGGTTGGCGGGTCTTTGGTTGTTATTGCTTTTCCTGTTTTAGGATGTTCTCGAGAAGGAAAAAAAAACAGCAAACATGCTATATTTAAGAAGAAAAGTGCGCCACGCAAAAGAAACGAGTTTCACGTTGCGGGTTCGACTTTGAAGCGCGAGAATTTATGTTGCTATCTTGACGCGTTTGTGTAAACGAGCCAACGCAACGAGCGAACGCAACGAGCGTAGCGAGTTGTGAGAGTGAGAGTGAGACGTGAGAGTGAGAGTGAGACGTGAGAGTGAGACGTGAGAGTGAGGTGAAGGTGTCACCGAATGTCATGATGAGCGTGAAAACGATCGGGTGATTGTGACGGTGTGACCGAATAACACCGAGTCTACCCAAATAACACCGAATGAGGAGTCGTGAATCAATATAACGTGATCAAATGAAATACAAGCAATTAACAAGTGATCATGACATAAGCAACAGAATGCAACAATAGAAATCTACTCTGGGTGAGTCGTAAAACTAAGCCATGTGATGGCGCGTGAGAATAATACTAAGTGGGGATGTGCGTATAATAGATTGATTGGTTGTTAGTGTTGGTTAGTTGGTTAGTTGGTTAGTGTTGGTAAGTGTAGTGTTGATTAGTATTGGTTTGCTTGCTATTACTTAGCATTAATATTACTTACTAATACGTACTATTACCTCCTATTACCTCTAGAAATTCATCTTAAACGATCCTGGATCCAAGTCAACCTTTGACGAGAGCAAATGCGGAAATCCTTTATCCGCAGTGTATTCCCTTTGTGAGGGTTCACCAACGTTAGGCTGATCATGATGACTTATTGGTGATGTGTTTTTGTTAATTCTCTGTCTATTGTCTTGGTTATCTCTTATTGGTTCTATTGTGTTAGTTTTCCTGTATTAATTCTCTTATACTATCCTTCTCTCTCTCCTCTTAGTTAGTGTCATGTTTTGATTCTATGCTTTAAATGGTTTTGCGAGCTTCTTGGAAACTTCCTATCTGGTTTATGCCAAACTACATCTATTTATAGTGTATGGTGCACAATAAGGTGATTGGTTGAGTTCTGTGTCATTTGATAGGTTAGGGTGAGGGTAAGGGTGAGGGTGAGGGTGATATGAAATAGGAGATGGGTGATAATTTGTAATCATCACCTTGATTTACATTAATGTCTTTACTATAACAAGCTATATCATTTAGAATCACAATCTCAATCGTTTGGCTGATCTTGAATAATCTTTGCACTCAGTGCAACTAGCTTAATGTATGAGGTGTATTAAAATTCACTCAGTACAACAAGCTTAATGTATGAGGTGTATTTCACTCAGTGCAAGAAGCTTAATGTATGAGGTGTATTGAAATTGAAATTCATATTGACTTCATAGTGATAATTTTGTCCTGTGTTGGCATGTGCTACAGTACTAATAATATAAATATCTTAATAAGCGTAGCGAGTTTGAGAGTCCAATTAAGAGATTGTTAGCATACAGTTATAGGCACAAGCGGATAAGGTGGCTCTTGTTATGATAATTGGGTACGTGTATACATCTTTACGCTTGTAAATAGAACCTTAAACTATAGATCAACAAGGCAAGAGTCGGAAGCTCTACTTCACAAATGTGTCAATTTCTCTTTCTGTTCCAACACACCAATCATTCCCCAGATTAGTGTAATCCGAAACTTACACAGTTGCGGAGCAAAATGCGGTACGATAAGTTATAACTCACTCACTCGTTTATTCGTTACTTTGATGGTTTATTCGTTACTCCCACTCACGAGCGAAGATTAGAGCTCACATAAATCTCAAAACGTACCGATACCTCTTTTCATACCCCCCCTTTTCAAACCCCCCAATACAATTAATCTCTTTATTCGCCATCTCTATACCCCTATATGATTACTCTATATTCTCAACTACTCTTATACAGTCACTGTAGTGAAGAGAGTAGTGACGAATTAATCTCATGTCACTCAAATAACATCACTCTGTTTCTTCAAAGACTCACCATGAAAATGATATATATTCACACAGTGCACATATTCATATCTTGAACAAACCATTCAATTGACAAAAACGTATAACAACATTGGCAAATCACTAATACTCACTCGCTTTGCACCAATACTATACTTCATATACTAACCATACTGTAACTCGTGTACTATGTCATTCATATACTAACCATACTGTAACTCGTGTACTATGTCATTCATATACTAACCATACTGTAACTCGTATACTATGTCATTCATATACTAACAATATACTATACTTCATAGTCGCACTAATGAATAAAGAGCTTTTAGACCATTTTTGGTACGCAAAACTGGCAATGCGGGATGAACCGAACGAAATGCCAGAACGCTCATCAGATACCACAAAAGGCTTTGAAACGGAGATGCTCGCTGTTAATAACCGTACCGAGACCCAACCAGGCAAGCCCTGGATTCTCATAAAACTGGAATTTACAGCTTGGGTGGTTAGCCAGTAGTATACTTGTAGCACTAATGGCTTGAGTTTCCAAACGGTATATCGCAGTGTACATGTGAATATATAGTGTGATTAATAATAAGTATAATGTACGATATAATGTCTGGTTAATAATAAGTATAATGTACGATATAATGTGTGGTTAATATAAAGAATGTAATGATTAGTATAACGAATAAATATATGGTAGTATACCTAATAGAATTTATGGCCTCGTTCGTATATCTCTAGCATTGATGAAAGATTGTGAGTTCTCGAACAAGCGAAGCGAGTGAGTGTATTGAAAATGTCAATGATAACGAAGTGGTATCAATAAGTATCAATTGGTACGTATGGTGAGTATGGTGAGTATGGTATTAACATATTGCAAATCAACGAAATGAACTATTAATGTACTCATGAATACTAAAGAGTCTCTGAATAAGTACTTTAGAATACTACCCTCCTTTGTTCGTATTTGTTAACCTTGTCTTTGTGAGTAGTGTATATTAAAGTGACCCCACAATCAATTTGGAAACTGGCATTTTCCTCTTTATCTTATCCACCCATTGAGTATCACCTCATTGAACCTTTTAGATTCATTGAAAACTTTAGAAGACAATCCTTTGGTTTACATCAGCTTTCAGTCAGTTTCATCACCATGAGGAATTGCAAGTGATACTGATGTATTGATTTTAAGCAGCAATGAATAGTCTAAAAGGTTTATTGTGGTACGGGTATTTAGGTGATCATAATGCTGCGAAGAAGAGCGAAGCAATGGTTATTCTAACTGTAGCTTATGTATTTCAGTAATATTCGTTACTCAAATCACGAACGAGCGAAGCGAGTGAGTGAGTGAGTGAGTAGCGAACTTTCGAGTGCGTGAGTGAGCGATTTTTGAGTGAGTTCGTGGGTTCGTGAGTGAGTGCATGAGTACGTGAATGCTTGAGTACGTGAATGCTTGAGTACATGAGACCTGAATGTCACTACGGAACGAGAGCGTAGCGACCCTTTGATTTGACTAATTCTTAATTCATTACTATTTTGAATATAAGCTCATGAGTTCCATTCTTGCGGTACGGGTCTTTACAGGTTAAACACAGTCAAATGAATTTTGTTTAGGTGTTTGAGATCAATTAGATGTTTGATTATAATTATAATCTCGAATATCTCGTCAAGGTGTTTTGCAGCCATTTATGATATATATATATAGTGTAATCATACTCACCACACTGGTAGTTTTCTTGATCATTCCAATTATGTTTCTCCATCATAGCTTTCTTACGTCATCACTAATAGTGATTGGCGAGCCTCTTTTAAGCATTCGGTCATTGATATTAACATTAATATTTGTTAGTGTAGTTTATTTTCATCTTCTATGGTGACGTTTGTCAACTGATTATCTATATATGTCAAGAGTGTCGCAGGTGTGGCATGGAATATCCAGTATCGTGAATATCCAGTATCGTGAATATCCAGTAACGTGAATATCCAGTATCTTGGCAAACCTATCGCTATTGCTTACTGGCCTCCTCACCATAGCTCGTCCCTCGCTTGAAATAATCTCAAAACCAAATTTCGCAACTCACACTCAAATTTTCCATGGATGACACAGTAAGATCGCTCATAAGAATAGTGGCCAGAGGCTTCTATTCCACCGCATACGTCCTCATTATCGACGCGGTGCTTCTACATTCCATTCTCTCCGAAGATGATCTCATCCATCTTCTCAGCATCAAAAGAAAGGAGTTAAGATCCCTTTGCAACAAATTGGTGGATGATAGACTCCTCGTCACACACATTCAAAAGGAAGAAAACCCACAACTGAGATTAATCACTAGAACATACTTCTACATACACATCACTGAAGCTATCGACGCCATCAAATGGAAAGTGCATTCCGTGGTCAACAAATTGAAGCAAGAAATGTCCCACTTTGGAAATCCTCAAGGTTACGTGTGTCCAAGATGTGGTAAAAAAGTGAGTCAATTGGATGCAATATCACTCCTAAGTGCCGACAAAACCTTCTTTGAATGTGACGTATGTCATGGAATGCTTGTTGAAGACGATTCAAGTCAACAAGCAAGTGTTAGACAAGCCAAACTCGAGAAATTGATGACCCAAGTAGATCCAATCATTAGTTACTTGAAAAAAATCGATGATCTGTCAATCGAAGATAACACCTTTGAAATCGCTTTGATGAAGGCAATCCCGGCTCAATCCGCTTCCGACGCCCAATACTCTCTGAGAATGAATTCAAGAGGTCGTTCCAACATGCTGGCTTCTCTTCAAAATGCTGCTTCAAAGTCCCAAGCAAGCTTACATGTATCCATCACTGCTAACGATGAAAACTACGAAAAGGAACAGCTCGAAAAGGAACAAAGAAGACTCAAAATGGAACAAAATGCTTTGCCTTCTTGGCACTCCAACTCTACTGTCGGCCAACAAGGCTTGGGAATCTTGGAAAACGAGGATGTCAAAGACGAAACAATCAAACAAGAGATCAAGCAAGAGGATGTCAAACAGTCCTTTGGTGGTGATTTGCAGGATAAGGAGGCCCAAGATGCCTTGGCGGCGTACTACGCTCAATTGGCCGAGGCCGATGACGATGATGATGACGATGACGACGATGGTGATGAGTTTGATGATATTATATAGGTGTGAAGTCCCCAGAGGCGTTTATTACACAGGGGTTATTACTATTGGAGTGTGTTGTTTGAGTTCCATGAATATTTGAGCCGTTAAGCTATAAAGTGACTAATATTTCATTGTGGTGTGCATCCAAAGTGACATTTCATTATGGTATACATATTCTCTTGTACATTGCTGCAAGCTAAAGGTTTATTAGAAGATACATAGTCACTGGCAAATTGCAGCCACACTCAATAGCATGCGGTTTGAACCGAAATCAAGTATATGCGATTCCGGATAAAGTCAATTCCGAATAACTCGAATCGGTTGCCAAATGCTTTTTTTGAATATAGGATTTTCTTAATTAAGAATAAAAGTGGAAATCTAATGAACAAACATGAGTGAATGCCATGATCATTACACGTTCGCTTCATACTAGCGTTGGTCATTTTGCTCATACTCGTATTTTGCTCATACTAGCGTTGGCCATTTTACTCATACTAGCGTTGGCCATTTTGCTCACACTAGCCATTTAGCTCATACGTCTTAATTCCGGTTCATATGCTCTATTTAACAAATATTCTTGCCCGGAGTATACGCATTTGTAATTTTCTTTAAAAGCTTTTGACTGTTTCTCCTTTGGCAAACATGTATTCCTAATGGTCTTACATAATGTGCATTGAGTCACACATGAACCAAGACACTTTTCTTGACACTCTAAAAAGGTGAATCGTTATGAATGTACCGTATTAGTGATCACCTTTCCTGTTCTCTTATAATCTTAACTAATATATATCAATACTTCTTTATTATTGCCGAATAACATTCATCAAAAGGTGTTCTCGCCAGGTGATTCATAATGTTCCTCCTTCAATGGTCTCTGCCATTTCGTGCAACCCATTAACGAATGAGCGAATGAGTGAGTGAGTGAGGAATCGGTGATTCACTAACAAAATGGCGCTACCAAGTGATTTTTCTATTTTCCAAATCAAAAGAATCGCAACTCCCTCCAATCATTATTCACTCCAATCACTATTCACTCCAATCACCATTCACTCCAATCACTATTCACTCCAATCACTAATCACTCCAATCACTAATCACTCCAATCACTAATCACTCCAATCACTAATCACTCCAATCACTAATCACTCCAATCACTACTCACTCACTCATTCGCTTCGCTCGTTCGTTCGCTCGTTCGTTCGCTCCTTTGTTCGCTCCTTTGTTCGCTCGTTCGTTCACACGATATCTTGCCTCTTGCATATTTCATACTATATCAAATTATACTTCTCAAAACCAACTTGGTAGCACGCCATTCATCTATTGAGCTATTCAAACGATTAAAAATTTGGAACAATTACTCCTTCTACTCATTTAAAGAAGCAATTCCAATAACATGTCTAACCAAATAATAAAAGCACTGATCATCTAAACCCGTATCACTCACTCACTCCTCACTCATTCACTCCGCTCGTTCGCTAATCATGTTACTCATCCACAAACGAAAGTCAACATGTTATTTTACATTGTCCAGTTTTCAATATAATTTTTGTATACCCTATTGGTTTTTCTTGGGATTAGGTATTTTGTCAACCATTCCTTACTAAGAATATGGTATTATCACCATTATGGCATGTTTCTTTTGGTGGTGCTTATGTTAAATAACATAGCTTTAGATATCAAAGTGCAGGTTATCACCATTACCAGCTAGTGCAATTGTAATGACTTTTTTGGAAACTTGTTCCTACGTCACGGGTGCAACCATTCTTGCTTCAAGAAGTCGTTATGACACTTGTGAGATTCTTGAGCTATATACTCGTTTCGGTCGTTATGGACTTGTGAGCTTCTTCAATCGTTATGAAACGCGTGGCCTTCTTCAACTATATACTCGTTTCGGTCGTTATGACACTTGTGACCTTCTTCAATCGTTATGACACTTGTGACCTTCTTCAACTATATACTCGCTTCGCTCGTTACGCTGCTTCGCAGCAACTTCTTCAGGGCCAACTATTCACAAACCAGCATTTGCTCAGCCAATGCACCTTAAATGGTGGCCGGCCCTGTATAATCCACATCTTGTTTCAAATCACTCTGAGCTGTTTTGTAAAACATCTCTTTCATTTCTATATACAACATGATTGTCTCCTAAAGCGTCTCAAAGCTAGGAAAAGAATAGCGAACAGACCAAGGAGTCTGATATTCGCATTCATTTGCACCCGAATATCAAATATTCACATTCATTTGCACCCAAATATCAAATGTTCGCACTTCCATTCCTATGATACTCCTACTCTTTATCTACAGCTGTGCAATACACCAAATTACATGCGTTTCTCGACTGTAGCTATTGTGAATAGATCCAACCAATTTATTTTGGAACTCTTGAAAACTATCATTTGTATTCCACTTAGGCTTTTCTTCATCACTTGGGATTGTTTTGTGGTATGGGTTTTTCATTAGCACTCAGAACTATTCAAAAGGTATATGGAGGTTTACTCTATACTTGACCCACACAATTGTCTCACAACCTTCACTCACTCACTCACTCACTCACTCACTCACTCACTCACTCACTCACTCACTCACTCACTCACTAACTCACTCACTCACTCACTCACTCACTCACTCACTCACTCACTCACTCACTAACTCACTCACTCACTCACTCACTCACTAACTCACTCGCTACGCTCGTTCGCTCGTTTCAATCTGGCCATATTGACCAAGAAGAGTACATTTCAGGCTGAAAGTCTCTGTCACTATGTAATAAGATACAACTATTCAAGTGATTTCTGATAGCCTCTTGTTGTAAAAATCACAATACCTAGTTGAACACACGTAGAATAACAAATGTGCAATTTTCAACCTTGACAATAGGTTGTTGATAAGCGTCAATATTTGTACAAAACCAAAATGATACCATCATGATATCATCAAAAATGCATTTGTTTAAAAGCGGATCTCGGGGAAACCTCAGACAATTGAAGCCCCAGACAATTGAAGCTCCAGACAATTGAAGCCCCAGACAATTGAAGCTCCAGACAATTGAACCCCCAGACAATTGAAACCCCAAAATGGATTTTTCTTTCAAGAACTATTGTGAATTGTCTTTGTGACCAAGCAAAGTAATCATAGGCAAGTTGATGACAAGCGAACTCACGAACGAGCGAAGCGAGTGAGTGCGTGCGCGAGTGAATAAAGTCGTGAGTGAGTGCGTGAGTGAGTGCGTGAGTGAGTGCGTTAGAGACGATGAACATAAACGAGCAAACTCACGCACTCACTCACTCGCTTCGCTCGTTCGCATTGACTGAGGACGATCTTGTTAAACGGGACGATTTTTAGACTGATATGTTATATAATACGCCCAAACCTCCTAGGTAGGCTATTATATCCCGGATCTTTGTATTCTCTATGTAGAATACCTCATATACTTACTATCTGTTGATCTAAGCTTACACTTATTATAACAACACCCACGAATCTCTCTATTCGTATTTACTGTACTAAATACAGCTACCCTTTTCATTGGGAATACGACTATCTTATA